>CM023609.1:24234484-24439484 GCA_013358685.1 Antennarius maculatus | reverse complement strand
AGGATCTGTGCGAGTACAACAGAGGACAGGCAGTAATTAGTACTTTGTTTTTTTTCCCTCATCATACATGTAGGAAAAAAGGCAGAAATGAAGCCCCGTCTCTCTGAATCCCACCTCAGGCAAACAATTCTGTCGGTGAGCTTTTCAAAGTTGGAGTCTTGTTTGTCCTTCGTTACGTCTTGAAAGTCCCGAATTTCCGGGAAACGAAGGGGTTAACACCTTTATTTGTCTGTGGAGGTGGGTGGGGGGTCTAAATTGAGTTTACAGTGACACCTCTACTCACAAATGTCTCTACATACGAAATGTTCTACTTACGAAACGCCTCAACAGGAAAATATTGCCTCTAGTTACGAAAGAAATTTTAACTTACGGAAGGTAAAAATACAGTATGGGCTGATACTCGCAGCTCCCACAGGTTCCTGAACGCAACATTGTCATAGCTGCTCTGCCATTGGCTATTACCTAGCATCCTGGCATCCCATTGGCTAAGAGGGACCTCTGTGTAGAGCTAGATCTGTGTCTATACAGCGTCCTCGTCATTCGGCCCTCGACCCATGAGGTGTTCTGATAGTTTTACGTAAATATATTAACTTTTAGAGTATTCACTATGGACCCCAAGAAAGTAAAGGAGAAAAGAGGAAAAGAAAAGAAGAAGAAAAGAGTTTTTTTGTTCGTACAAACAAAACGAGATCATAGAAAAGCATGAAAAAGGGATGCGTTTGGTTGATCTCTCCAAAGAATATGGCCGTAATGCATCTACAATCACCACGTTATTAAAACTAAAGGAAGTTTAAGGAGTTTAAGGCATGGCGTGGGTGGTTGGAGAAGTTCAGAAGGAGGACTGGAATTCACTCTGTTGTTCATGGTGAGGCAGGAGCGCATGAACCAAAGAGGGTAAAGAACAATGAGGACAGCAATTAAAAGGTTAATGACCATCATTATTATTCTTTATTCTTTGTTTTTTACATTATGCACAACTCTCATTTATTGTGTAATAATATAATTGTAACATGTATTTGTTGCATGTTTTGATGCATTTTTATGCTTTATAAAACATTTATGTCTGAATTTTTTGGGGGGCTTGGAACGGATTAGGACATTTGCATGGAAAACGCGTCTCTACTTACGAAATTTTCTACTTACGTAATTTCTTCAGGAACCAATTATTTTCGTAAGTAGAGGTACCACTGTATTCCTGTTCCACAGCATCCTCCATTAGAACAGGAACCCAACCCACCAACACCAGACCCCAACACGCTTCCCCAACGGCGCCACCTCCAACGTTTCCATCTCCGACCCCCCCTTTCGCCGCCCTTCCACATCTCGGAAGGCGCCAAATGAAAAATCTTCCCGCCGATTCGAGTATTTATTTTTTATTTTTTTGCTCATGTGGAGACACGCCGCATATTTCCCAGGGCGGTGGTCAACGTTCCTCCTCCATTACTTTTTTCCCCTCCTCCATTCAATCTGACCGGGAGGTTGTCGGGGTGTCGGGACGCCTGGGGGCGGGGCGTTCATGTCGCGGCATGCATCAAATCAGCCAGGCCTGCCAATGCTACCGAAATGCATTAATGTGCACACACACACACACACACACACACACACACTTACACACACATACACACACAATTACGGCCTGTCTTGGAGGAAGTTTGCCTGCAGCGACTCCATATAGCCGACAACAACAACAACAACAACAACAACAACGTCGTCTTCTTCCACCCCAGAAGACACGGCCATACATTTCAAAGAGAAAGAGTGCAGCAATTATTCTACACCAAGTGTCAAAACACACACACACACACACACACACCATATATACGTATGCATACATACAAACAGGAGCCGACATACAGCAGCAATCAAAAATGTGCATCGTACCATTGTTTGGAAGAAAGAGGGGCGATGACAACCGTGTATCGGGCAAATGTACACCAATAATGCACACACACATGGACGGCTAACACAATCAGTGTATGCACACACACACACACACACTCGTCGGCTGATGGCACAAGTCTTTGGCCAGACAGGAACTATGACAGCTGCGTAATTATCTCATCAACACCTCCCTCCTCTAACAAGCTTCTCCTTTTCCGCGTTTCCCTTCTCGCCGCCCGTAAAGCTCCTCATCAGCGTTCAGAAGAGACAATAACAGCCTTCGTAAAGATGAGAGGAGCGTCACTACGACACCACACCTCCTCTCTCTCTTTTTTTTTCCCCATCTATCCATCTCTTTTTCACAGATATGCACGGGCCACCGTCTCTCCTTTTCTAGTCGTGCTTTGAATCCGCAGACGCCACCAATTCCCCAAACTCCAATTACGAGAGTAAGTCCACATAAATTACTACCTCTTAAGAAAAAAAATAAAAATAAATAAATAAATAAAAAACCACTCCCTTTGTTCATTCACGGCGGCAACGAACCAAACATAAAGCGACTTCAAATGGTTTGCGTCATGCCCTCCTCCAGTTTCCTGTTTGCTCGGCGAAAAGGTTTTGTTTTTTATTATTATGGCGCCAAAGCTAATGAAGGGTCGGTTTTAAAGGGAGTGTGTGACTTTAGACGTAATAAAAGATGGAACCAAATTAGAGTCAGGTGCTCAGTGACTCCTTTGAGCACATGGGATGGAAGGAGCGCGGCACCGAATCACGTTATTACTGAACTCAAGGACGCTCAAGTACGGAAGCGTAACGGGCTAACTGGGATTTGTTCCCTTTTGTGCATTTTTCAGTTAGAAACCACAGAATTCAAACAAATAAAATCAAAGAATGGGAGAAATAATTGTGAATTTGCAAATCGTGCTGCAGGCCTTAGAAATACGCTTTTTTTTTTTTTTTTCCCGCCAAATTCGCCTTCCAAGCTAATGAGCTTTAGCGACAAGAACGACAATTTTCTCTGCTTTAAAACAAAAACAATTTCAAATTAAATTCATTCAACTCCAATGCAAA
The DNA here is from genome assembly GCA_013358685.1 of Antennarius maculatus. Classification (NCBI taxonomy): domain Eukaryota; kingdom Metazoa; phylum Chordata; class Actinopteri; order Lophiiformes; family Antennariidae; genus Antennarius; species Antennarius maculatus. Next base: position 24,436,532 of record CM023609.1, on the reverse strand, counting down.
AAAAAAAAAAGAAATGGAACGATGGTTTAAATTCTTTTATCCTTGCTGTCGGGCACGAGAAAAACAATGTTGACTTCTTTTTCAATTTACATTTTCACCTCACAAGGATTTGGTTTAAAGCGAGGTTCCGTGGATTTACAAGCTAAATGCTAATGTCACATGATCTCAGATGTCAAATAAAAGACAAACACACCTCTGATGAAAGGTAAAGGGGGGCGTTTCATTCGTGCACCTGTCGCTGCAGCTTCTAGAAGAGAGAGAAGGGGGGGGGGGGGCGTTAAAGTTAATTTCTGAATCTTTATTCCCTCAGTCGTGTCAAATAGTTTTTAATTTGCACTGGTTCTCATTCGGTAAAGTCGACAGTAACTCCCGTGATCCCAAACTAATTCGTCATCCTCCATCTTTTTGTCTTCACATCCGTCCGTTTCCATCACAGGAAACCTAAAGAAATATTCATTACGCCTGTTTGCCACTGAGGCATTCATTTATTTATCCATTTATGCAGGAACTCTTCTTTGCACTCCATAAAAACTGAACGCACCCTCCCCCCCAACCCCACCCCCCCATCCATCACTGAACCCCAGGAGATGCTGGAAGAATTTAATAAGCACACTTTGAATTAAGATTTTTTTTTTCCTCACACTAATTTTTCCAAGGTCGACAATAAATACTGAAACTAAACTGCTAATGAGAACATTAATTTATATTGCTTTGAGAGGCTATGTAAGTGGATTCTGAAGTCTTTCTGAGGTTATAGGTGGAAATAATTAAATAAAACATGACCTTTTCATTAGTCTTCCAATCCAAAATTATTAAAATAACACTAAGCCTTTAAATTGATGCTATTGTTTAAACTTTTTCAATTCTCTACAGGGCAAAAATTGATCTTACTACTTTAGCATGTGGTCAAACCTGGTCTCTAAGCCTGGAAACAACCTGAAAAATGTCCTCTTGTGTCTAAATTACCTTGAATAAAGTAGAAGAATTTTCACTTCTGAGCTTGAATGTGAAGTTTTGAAAGCAACCAGAGAAAAATCCTTTTCAAACTGCGAGTAAGTGAACGAATGAAATTGAGAAAATTGGAAAAACTGCAGCTCACAAACAAAATCTCATTCCATGATTCTGTTCTTTATTCCCCAACTTTCTCCTATTTTCCGATATTTTGTCGTTATTCTCACCTAAACCTATTTATTTGTCTCACCATTCTCCCTTATCTTTGCTGCTCCGTACACGTTCAGAGTCTAATTTAACCTAAACCATTGCATCGCCGTGGTAACAACATCTTTTCATCCTCTCTGATGCCACTGATTCTCTTTTCTTGTTTCTTGAAGTATCCTTAAAGTATTTGTTGCAGCAATGGCCCATTTTCCCCACAGGGATCATTAAAACTTCATCCTGTTACCTCTGCACCTACACTAACCTTCTTCTTCCTCCTCCTCTTCCTCTCATCCTTCTCTCTTTCAAACTCTCCCTGAAGTTTTTCTCCCCAGAGGCTCCCTCTCTCGTCTTTTCTCTTCACATCTCAATTGTGGTGTAAGCATTTTGTCCTCGGTGCAGAGAAAGCAGTACAGACGGATGGAGGAAGAGGAGGACTCTTCCTCCAAAATAAATAAATAAATAAATATACAAAAAAACAGTTTGTTTTCAAGAGTCTTGAGACCTTTAAATCATCTTAAGACTCTTTACAACTCGTAAACATTTAAAGGAAGCTCATCTTGGATTAAACTGAAGGTTTTAGCTCCAAAATATTTCTATAATCCACCCAAATGAATTCATCTTTCTACTAAACAAATCAATTTTGGGATTCTACCTTTAAAATTTCACCATCTTTCTCCCAACAGCAGTTCAAGTCGACTTTTTTTTAACGAAGCCTTTTTAAATTGGTGCTTTTACTTCTTCCGCTTCTTCCATCACTGGTCTCAACAACACTGAGGCCATTTATTGGACACGACTGGACAGATTTTCACTGTCAGGAAGAAGTGGAAAGGTTCGCATTCGCCACTCGAATCCTGTTTTTTTGGGGGGTTTTTTTAGCGATGAAGCCCATCGCCGTGACCGTGCAAACGAGCAAATCAAAAAAGGGACCCGGAAAAGCGTGACGCCTTGGAATAGCAGCCAACAACTGAGGGGTGATTTTTGGTTAATGTATTCAGATCAAATGAAGTGTTCGCTCTGCTTCGGTACCCTAGAAACCACAAATGTCCTTTTCGTTTAACGCTTCCTCGGGTCCTGACCTCTCACCGTCGTCGCATCGACGGCAAAAACTTAAAGAACTTCTTCAAAGAGGCGAAACACGGAGCCCGCCGTCGTCTGTTTAACCCCGTTGGAAGGTAGAGACTTTAAAAAGACGTAAATAAATACAGAGAAATCCAAAAATGGGTACACCGCTGCTTCTGTAACCTGCGAGCGTGTTTTACACCGGAGACGGAAGCGTACGTCATCATCGCTGCCGGAGCGTCCAAAAAATCGTAAATGGAAATGAAGTATGGAATTGTGCAGTCGTGCAACTTTTTCCCATAATATCAGCACAAAAAATCCACCCAAGACAGCGTTTCTTTCTGCGAAAAAAAAAAAAGTACGGCAAAGAAAGCAGGATATACTCTGAACCTGCCCCAGTTTACCCAGTCTCCAAAATTTACAAGATTGGGTTGGAAAGAGCGATCGGACAATCTTACACGTCTTATTTTAGCTGACGCCTCCAAGTTGCATCAATGGAACTCTTTGTTTTTGGATATACCCCCCACCCCACTGCAAGATACGGCGTTTTCCGCATGATGGAGGGTGGAGGATGGGTAAGACCTGGAGAGGTGCATCCTTTCCCAAGGGAACGGAGTAAATACCAGGCGATACTGCCGCCTGGCCTCCCCCGGGAAAACATCCAGCGAGATATAGACACAGCGGAGGAAGCGGCGTGCCGAGCTATTTATGGAGTGAGTGAAGAGGAGAGGTGAGGAAAGACTGAGGTTGGTGGTGGGGTGGGGTGGGGGGGGGGATGAGAAGGAAGAGGAGAAACACGTCTGAAAAGCAAGAAGACAGAGTGTGATTTCTGTAGCCATTAGCATCCGGTAGAGAGATCTGGGTTGACGTCGGCAACACCTGCTGAACACAAAAGAAGCAGGCTGTCGGCGGTGCAGAAGCTAACAAAGTACGGCTGAACTTATTGATTTATCGCGGAGAGAGTTCAAGCAAGGGTTAGCCGCACTCGACTGAAAGGCAGCCAGAGAGCAGAGAGAATATTTTAGTCGAGATGACGACTGATATTTTATCAGTTCAGACTCCACTCCGCAGCCCAGAGATCTCTGCGGCGTCCCACTCGGGCTCTGCCTTCCCTTTTAATAAATAAAATGACTTTTTTAAAAAAAAATTATTTATTTTCCTCTCATATCTGCACGTATGTCTCCATCTTACACTGATGCCCTTTAATCACGTCCTTCATTTCAGGGAAGATGACATTTTTGGTGAAGAACCTCTCATCACCTCTGGCTTACGCCTAATGAAGAATGGCGATCATCAACCATCACGTTTATGTGAAGTGTGTGTGCGTGTGAGTGTGTGTACTTAAAGAGAAGATCCTGCATTACCCGCAGTGAGGTAGCGTAATGATGAATTCCACCAGGTGGCTCGGCCGCCATGCAGGAAGCAAATTAAAAGAAAATCTCAGGCGATGCGTAGAAGACGAGTTCTAAACCAGTTATGTCAATTAAATCTGCGGCTCTTAATGTTCTGGGGCGAAGATAGAAAACATTCCCTCCCCACCCTGCAGGAAAAACATCTAAATATGACTACTGTAGATTATCTGTAGGAATGACCTGGACTTGACGCACCATAAGTGTTTTTTGTAGGTCTTTCTTAGCATCTAATAAGACACTTGATGCAGCGCTTTAAATACTGACGCAACGATTTGCAAACAGTAGCAGCAATGGAAAACTGAGCTCCATTACATCCGATGTATTATCCCCTGTAAGACACAGATACTCAGACAAAATATATTCTATTCTTCTTTGGAAGAAATTAATCCACAACAAAAAGCACAACTTTCATTAAAATGTCTAATTTCCGGAAACGACCCAGCCTTCCGTCGCCTCTGATCTTCACCTGCTGTGAACACAAGTATTATTATTTTATTTTGATTTCTTTAGGTGTTGTTTTTCATGCGTAGGACTGGAGGTGATTAACTTTTCGCCAACTCTGCACAAACTCAAACATTGGCGTGACTCACCGAGTCGGGGAACTCCCGGTGATGTAGGAGATGATTACCGTTAACGAGTGTCATCTTTTAAACATTGGAGCGTGTCCATGTGTCTGACTTCTTATTATCTCCTCGCTTCTCTGTGTGTATAAGTGCCACCCACGCCGACCTGGCGTCCGGACGAGCGCCGCCACGCAACCATCCGGCTGACGATGAGGACACCGCAATGTGACGCAGGGGAAGGACTAAAATAAACCTGATGGAGGTGAAGCCATCTGAGGATAAAATCACGCCCAACCAACACCAAGGTGTGTGTCTAAGTAGACACTCAAGCGTTGAAAGGTTCCGCGTGACGATCCGCTGCTGAATTAATGGGTTTATTTCCCTGGCAGGGGTGAAAAGTTGAAATGTGGAGCTAAATTAAGCTTAACCAACTCGCTGGATTGTGAGCAGACAAACGGGTCGCGGTATCAGTTAGCCAGTCTACTGGTTACCCTCGCTAACTCGCAGATGTCCAGGATCTTCCACTAGACTAACCTCTACCTTCAAGTCTAAGCGACCTCGCGAACGGTTGCCCTAGTTATTATTGCTGTCTGTTTGCTAACGGCGGATAGAGAACGGTCAAAGAATGGATGTAAATCAAAAGTTCTTCATGTTTGATAGCCAACATTTTAACCTTTCATGGTTTATTTTGAAGGTATTGTGTCCGGCGGTGCTCTTCAAGTTTTGACTTTGCTCTGGTTGTGTCTCCGCGTATCAGGGTCTATATTTTACCCTCTACATGAAGCACAAACTTGAGTCTTTGGACGTTGGGGTATTTCGCCCCTTCCTTTGCTATTTATTCTATTACTTTACACTAAACGCTGCAGTTATCTCCATAGGAGGTGATTCATACTCAAAGTGCTGATGCAACATGTTGAAATAAAATTTTACATCCTTTTTCTCTTTTTGCCGAAATACCGAATCAGAATCCTTCTCGTTCTCCCCGTTGCCTTTCTCTGAGAGGGTACGACTTTATAAATGCCTTCCTTCCCTGCAGACTAATGCTTCATCGCCATCCAGACATTAATAACGCCGCAGATACAACTTGGTTAGATGGAGTGTTTGTCTGATTGCGTGTGTCGAGAGGAAGCGTTCGTACGCCTCTCGTGTGTGTTTGGAGTGTGTCCACACGTGTGTCGACGCTTTCATCAGATGAGGGATGAGTTATCTGGCCCACCCGCTCCCTCGCCACATATTAATTACATTAGGCCTGTGATATATGGACAGATTACTGGGTGTAAAACACATTATTTCCTGGTGGAAACAGGCCCCAGGTGAGATCCATCAGCGCGCCTCATGGCCCGTTTGGGGCTCTCTACATCAGGCGCTAGCTGTCATCAAACGCTGCGTTGATGCTTCTACAGACTCCGGGGAGTTTTTTAAATGTACAAAAGCACAAACGGTTGTTTGAACATCACTTCTGATGGTGTTTCACAGAGGGTATAACTTTAGATAAAACACACTAGCTGTTTTAGCTAGAGACCCATTGTGACCAAGGGTTCAATTCCCACCCACGGTCCTTTGCTGTAAGTCAACCCTCCACTTTTCCTTCCTACTTCCCTATCTTAATAAAAGGCAACATTGGAATAGGAAAAGGAAGAGTGGCTTTTCCACATTTTCTCAATATTTCCCAGAATTCTCTCTGTTAAGCTCTAGAAAACCACATCAAACGCTGTTATACGATATTAGAGTAACCCAAGACACATGACAGGAAACTAAAACACATTACAATATCAGTGCACAAACACCATTATCCCAAATGTCAGGAGTTAAATTGGCCCTGAATAGAGTCTCACAGGCTTCAAGAACCTTTGAGAAATAAACAAATAAATCTGAAAGTTTCACTGTTAGTCAATCCAGATGAGTTTTTGGTTACTTTGCTTCATGTTCCTTTGCCTCATGTTCTTCTAGTAAAATACATTAGCTTAGAGGTAACGACCCCAGTTTGACTCTTAGTACCACATGTAGATACTCTATATATCCCACTTCTACCCCCTCTGAATGTCAACCAATACCTGTAACCGATCGTTAGTTGGGACGACTTTGTCATCTTGTTGCCACAACTCGCAGGAAACTCTTCTCAAAGTGAGCCGAGCGCAAACTCGTTTGACCTTATTAGCTTTTTGCAGCTATTGAAGCGGGTTGGCAGGTTTGCCAGTGTTTATCAGAGCATATTAGACGTTCGCTGGGCTTCTATTAAACTTAATGAACATTTAAATCCTTTAATGGATAGAAGGGAATTTAGAGCCGCAAGTTATCAGCTAGATGTCCTCTGCCGTTGAAAAGATGCCCGGCAATGGAACTAAAGAGGCACTTTTGAGGTAGCTGCCTCCCCCTCTTCTCCCCTCTCTTCATCTCATTTTGTCCTCTCGCTCTTCCTCTCTTTGCTCGTGCATCCCTCTATCACACAGCCTCTCTTTTGTCGAACACTCGCTGTGTTCCTCCGTCTATCTGTAACAGAGAAGAGGAGGCTGTAGCTGCAGAGACAGATCTCTGCCATTCATCAGTCCCTATGAAGACGACATCATACAGATCTCTCACCAGGAGGTATGTGGGAACACAACCACAGCACCATCCCCATTACATAGCTGTCAAGCACTGCCTGCAACCTCCTCACACTCTTTTTTTGCCTTTTTATCAGCCATCCCAGTGAGGGATCTTCTACCGCGTTTGCTAGCAGAGCGGAGAAATTTGAATTACCCAACGGTGCAGCTTCAATCGCGCCCCGGCCAACTCTGTCCTGCCCAGCGTTGGGTCCTGCTAATGTCTGGAAAAGGCTTAAGAGAGGCCTGGCCTGCTCCCGGCTGAGGCTCAGGAGACCGGTCGACTCGACTGTATTGATCTGCTAGCGTCTATATTCCTGTCGACAGCAGGCTAACAAGGCTGATGTCTCAATAAATACTGGTGCCTTGGGGAGGGAAGGGAGGGGAGCAGCCGGCTAGCCAACAGCAACCTGTGGCGAGACAAAGCGGCAGACGGAAAGAGGGGAAGGATCACGCCCTCTTGGGTTACTTAACGCGAGCCCACACAGTCTTTCCTACCTCAGATTGCTGCAAATCAGTCCAGTGGAAGCTAAATACGGCAATCTGCTGCAAAAAGCTTCATTAATAACCCCATTTTTCAGTTATTACACATCTTTGTTAGCTCACAACTCCGCTGACAGATGTTCCCTCACGTCTACGGATAGTCTATCCATTATTGACCGGGCGCTCTGAGCCAAACAAACAAAAAAAAAGAAGCACATCTGAAAGACTCACGCCGACAGATAATGAGGCTGCCGATCTATTTGCGAAGCGTCAGACTTTGGGGTTGCGGTTCCGCCGTTCTGTCTGGCGAGCAGACAGCGCCACCGGTCAATGCGAAGGTGTTACAAGCTGAAATATAAGATAGCGAGACGGGAAATATCTTCCCTCGTCAGCGAGTCTGCTGAAGTGTCCTCGAGCAAGAGATAAAGGACTCCACGCCTGTGCTTATTCAGCTCCTATTGTAGAGTATATCTTGAGAAGGGGGTATTCTTCTCTCTAATCTGGTAGAGACTGTTCAGACCAGTGCTATGAGAAGTTTAGAATCTTTCTCACGTGTCACTTACGCATTCTCGCTTCCAACTTATCGGACTAGAGACCGGTCCCTTAATGTGACACTCCTCTGTCTCCAAAGCTATGCAATCAGTTAGCCAGAATACAAATGCTATGTTCCGATAGAACCCCCAACCCCCAACTAAACCAACCCCCAACTGCTTGATCAAAGAACGAGGTTGTGCCTTAGAAAGAAGGTAAAAATATATCTGATTTAAGTTCAGACTGAGTTTTCTGTTGGTGTTCCAACCAAACCATCCCAACAGCCTCCTGATTTCTCTTTACGCTTCTGGAGAAGCGCCCCCGGCCAGAACGCCAAAGGGGGTAACTCCAGGGTCACGTACCGAAGCAAAGGCCAACTGGCCGAGACGCCTCGTTTTAGAGGAGTTGGAACAGGTTGAATCAACATGAGGCTGGTCCTCCATTGACCGGGGGGGGTGGAATCAATACAAACAGTAATATCTGAGCGGACCGTAACACCGCTCAAAATCATAAACCTCTTTTCACAGACAGAAATTTGTCTTTGGCTCATTTTGCTCAAAAAGACAACAACTCCCTGCAGGCGCCTTTCAACTTCTCCCCTCTTTGTTTCCTGTTTTCCCTTGTTGCTTCTAAATTACATGTTCAGAATTTAGAAGTTATGAAAAAAAAAATAAAAACAGAAGAATTGGTTGTTGCCTGCACCGGCTTCTCTTTCCCCCTTCGGTCCTCCTGCAGCAGAGGTATGTGTTAATAACCATCCACCTACAGTTTGCTCATTAGCGGTGAGTCCTGCTCTCTGCATGGGGCTTTTCATGTTCCTGAGGAGCAGCAATAACCTGAAAGAACGCCTCCGATCCTCGCCGGGAACGCCACGGAGTGGAACGGCGAGCAGGAGTTGAATCGGGGACAACGCCTCCGGCGGCGGACGGGAGGGGCTGATCGGGGAAACACCACCTCCACACCCCCGCCGTGGATCCAAACCACAGCCTGTTTGGCCGACACTGATTTACAATCCTGATAAGCAGCAAATATTAATCAATGCGCGTTCGGAACAATAGATTCAAGGTTTCACCTCGGAATTAATTCTTTGAAAACTTTTTTCCTGCAACACAAAACTCAGGTTTGAAGGACTTAAAAATCTGAGCGTTCAAACAAAGAAAAAAACCCGAGGTAACTTCTTTATAAATATTTCTGAGTGATGTTATTATCATTATTATTATTTTTATTATTTTGAGTAATTGCTGCAGTAATTTCTTCATTTAAAATGTTGAAACAGCAATTAGACAAGAAAATAAATCAGACAAACTTCTCAAAGAGTGTTGAAAAATTCAGAATATCTTGTCATGATTTTCTTTTTTGTTTTGCTTCTACCAATTCTTTAAAGACAGAACTTTTTACATCCAGTTTGTAGTGATGGTAAATATTTTGAAATAAAAAGAATGAAAAAAAATGATTTTGAAAAATTACAACTAAATTTAAGGAAAAAAGTATATTTTTAAAGATATATATGAAACAGTAAACATGAAATTGTATTGGAGTATTGAATGATGTCAGAGAAATGATGTCTCTATTTATGTATATTCATATCTTTATTTATTTGCCTGTCTACAGATACATTTTAATTTGCATCAAGAGAACCACAGAACGTGGTTACATAATAAAGATTCCCTTGTGATCAATGTTTTTCACACATTTTACACACTTGCCGATTATTTATGTACTTTTGTCATTTTTTTCCGATAACCTACGGTGAAAAGTGACGAAAACATGAAATGCGAAAGATGGAGGATGTTTGTACGTGATTACCGGGGAAACTGGAATTTAATCAATGTTGTTTTTTTTTTTCTCAAATTTTCATGAAATCGACGATTCTCCAAATTCAGTTGGAGTTCTTCTTTGCTGAGATCAGTCGGGGGACGGATTGACTGAGAAAATCTATTTAATTTTATAACTGCGTAGAATCTAAAGAGCAAATGATAGTTTTTACTTCTTAATAGGAAAAAAAAATCATCTAAATTTTCCCAGACGCACAAAATTGATCGATATTCCTTGTGTTCTATTGACGAGTGGGATCAAACGGCAGCCTGAGCGTAAAACGGAACGTTTGAAGGACGTCGTGACGCCGACCGGCGTGACGTCAGGACCCTCGCTTGTCGTTGACACAAGATGAAAACCACAACAGACGTAAACAACGAGCACAAACAAGATGGCCGACAGCCCCTCCCACGTCAGCCGTACGCACAACAATCAGCGTTGTGGGGGGGGGGTTATGATCCCGCCTCCATTTATTCCCAGGACAGGAAATCTCTTCCATGTACAGAGAATGTTTAGATTGACCCCCCCAGTTGGATCAAAGAAACCAAAGCAGAGATTTCAGCACAATTAAATAGGTCAGGAAAAAACTATGTGTGTGTGTGTGTGTGTGTGTGTGTGTGTTGGGAGGGGGATCATAGGAATTGATTTTGTTTTTAGATCAATTACTTTTCACAATAAGAGCAAAATCTAATTATGTGTATTTCCGTATTCCAACTGGTGCGATTCTTTCACTTCCATTAAAATGTGAAACTACAATTTAGTTTTTTTTCTGCTCAGTTTTCAAAACTTTTGCATCACTTTGTTGGAAAATCTTTTAGTTTTTAATATTTCTGCACATTTCAATCCATTCATTTGAAAGAATACCCATCAGAAAACAATCATTGATCCCAGAAAACAATTTGCAAACATACTCTGACAAGATTTGCGTTCACATTATTTTAATTATTTGGTAGGATAGAAATAGAATTTATTATCACGTGACATAAAAATCTGTTCTACGTTAAAATGACCACGTTTAAACCTGCAGACGTGTGACACAATAACCGCAATGCGCCCAGAGATACCCGTCAGCGATTCTCCATCTGCACCGACAAACGCTGACTGACGGCAAAGATGTGAGAATAATTAGATTTTTGTTTTTGAAATATACAAATTTGAAGAAATACTTTCATCTGCCGTCACAGCGGGTCAGTTTTAATGCTTTTATATAAAGTTAATGATTTATAATCTATAAAAAAATTTACTTTAGTTTCAGATCCTAGGAAAACAAAAGAACATTTAAATAAAGTTTTTAAAGAATCTCACTTCCTGTGCAGTGAGATAAATATCCTCTAAACCAGAACTGAAGGGAACATCAAAAAACTTTATTAACACAAACCCAATGAAACGACGAACAATCGTCACGGGAGACGATGAATGAATAAAGACGACATTAAATGAAGTCATGGTCCCAACCGGAGCCCCGACACGCAAACATCACAGGATGTTAATGGCGGCTGGGAGATGATGCGGTCGCCGGGGGCGACGCTGGTCCCGTCTGGACCGACCGTCTGACTGTCTCCCCGGCGGTCCTCCCTTCCTGTTCCCTCTTCCTGTCCTGAGTGGATGAACCCACCCGGCTCTGACCCGACCCACCCGCCCCTCTCGTCTCCACCCGCCCCGTCTACGGGGTCAAAAGGCCCTGACCTTTGCATCGCTGCTGTCACTCGGCCTTCGGAGCCCGGACCCGTGTGGACGACCCCGTCACACACACACACACACACACACACACACACCAACAGGCGCCGGAGGACTTCCTGTCGTGTGTTGCATTTGTCAAACAAGTGACAACAACACTTTTTCCCCGTCTTGCGGCGGCGACGGCGGCCGATGGATGGGAGGAGACAAACCCAGGCTGGGCTTGAGGGACGAAAACGCCGTGCTTCGGGTCATTTGGTCGGTTGTGTTATCTCGTTGTTGAGCGCCATCACTGAGCGCCCATTGTTCCCAGTAGCCGTTCCACTGGTGGGTGAACGGTTAACGGTTTCCCCGCCGCCGCCGCCGCACGGATCTAAGGGTGAAGGCGTGAACGCCGCCTGGCGCTTTGAGTGGACGGTCTGAGCAGGGAGGCGTTCGAACGCGATCCGTTTACCTCAGATCACACACACTCTCACGCCACCGCCTCATCCTACAGCACACACGGACATACACACACACACACACACACACACACACACGTGTCGCCACCGCCGCCGCTGACACGCAAACCCCAGCAAATGTGTGCCGTGTCAAAAACGACTTCCCACACACACACACACACACACACACACACACACACACACACACACACACATCCTTCCTTCGAGTTGCTGCGCAAAGCAAACTTTGATGTCATGCCTCCGCTTGTGACACACACACACACACACACACTTTAAGTGTGTATACATTTATTGATGAGGGTGTTTTTCCAGCAGCTTCCACATTTATGAAGTTAATCCTCGCCGTTACAGATCATGCATTGCTCAACTCTATCTGAAACACACACACACACACACACACACACTCGTACCTTCGTTGCTGTTAGTTCCCGCCGTGCCCAGAGCCTGGAGTGATATAGTCCACAACAGCAGCGCCGTCAGCCCCGGATCTGAAGCCATGGTGTGTCCCTCACACCCCGCCGTCTCCCACTGCCTCGCTCCTCTCTGACTCCCTCTCTGACTCCTTCACTCTGCCTCTCTGCCACTGGCTGCCTCGCTCGCCTCTCCTCCTTCTTCTCCTCCTCCTCCTCCTCCTCCCGTGTCCCAGGGTTGAAGCGGGAGGCGCTGAGGATGCTGTGTGTGCGAGGGGGGTGTGTGTGTGTGTGTGTGTGTGTGAGGGCTGCGAGCTCATTGGGTTGGGAGTTTGAGCTCGCTTCTGTGGCTGGCTCTGGTCTGCCAGCCCCCCCCAACCCACCCCCCCTCCATCCTCGCCTGCCCCCCCCCCCCCACACACACACACACACACATATACGTACATACAATTAAAGGGGGAGGGACCAGCACGTCTGTCAAAGTCGCTCCAGCCAATCAGAGCGCTTGGCTGCCTGTTTGATGCCCTCTCTGCTGCCACGCCCTCCCGTACTTGCCGTGGTCGGATCCCACTTCCTGTTTCTCAGCCGACGCTTGGCTCCGCCCCCTCTCCGCCCATTATTTATCCTGGTTTGTCATTGGCTGGCTGCTCGAACAGCCACACACACACACTCTCACCTCCCCGGTGGCGAAACCTGACTGATGGATGGATGGAAGGGGCTGAACGTCTGCAGGGCTGAAGGACAACGATCAGTTATTGATCGGATGTACCGTATCAATTACGCTATAATCTACTGTATGCACACACAAACACACACACACACACACTTAAATTGATGTCCGATAACATTATTTACTGTTCAGGTCCATCTAGTCTCATGATAGCACCTGGGGGGGGTGGGAACTGTTTGTCAAGGTGAACAATGAAGTTCAACAACAATAACATGTTTTACAGTCATCACCATGGCGATGTCATCCCATAGTAATCATTCTTTACTATCACCAATACTGCTGCTACTTCAGGTTGTGTTGTGATGCTTCATCTCACAGCTGTTGGTACTGTTGTTATTACTGTTGTTATTACTGTTGTTATTACTGTTATTGCTACTGCTGTTATTAATGTTATTGTTACTGTTGTTATTACTATTATTGTTGCTGTTGTTATTACTGTTGTTATTACTGTTGTTGATACTGTTGTTGATACTGTTGTTATTACTGTTGTAATTACTGTTATTAATGCTATTACTAGTTGATACCACTATAACTGTCTACCATAATAACTACAATAACAATAATAATAATACTAATACTAATAATAGTTATCATTGTAGTGTTAGTAGTGGTAATAAAGTTATTTATTTATTATTTATTGTATTACTAATTTGCCTGCGGGGATTATAGTCGGTATATAAAATAAAATTAAAAAATAATGCTATTAGTTGTCCCTACAATAACTGTCTGCTATAACAACAACAATAATAGTAGTTGTAGTCATACTAGTAGTATTACTAGTAGTAATCCAGTCATTAATGCTATTACTAGTTACTACTACTTTCTAATTATAATTTTTACATTTAAACTCTACACGTTCCACATTACACGTTATTAAGGTTATTTACACGTTCCACATATTAAACTCTACACGTTACACGTATTAAACGCCACACGTTACACGTATGAAACTCTACACGTTACACGTATTAAACGCCACACGTTACACGTATTAAACTCTACACGTTACACGTATTAAACTCTACACGTTACACGTATTAAACGCCACACGTTACACGTATTAAACTCTACACGTTACACGTATTAAACTCTACACGTTACACGTATTAAACGCCACACGTTACACGTATTAAACTCTACACGTTACACGTATTAAACGCCACACGTTACACGTATTAAACTCTACACGTTACACGTATTAAACGCCACACGTTACACTACCACAGTCCTACTAACTGTAATATTTAATCAGATTTTCTTCCTGCGTGAACATTTATTATTTATTGGCCCCAACTCGCCCCCAGACTCTCCGTGTTTCCGCTGCGGTCTGACGCGTCACGCTCCTGCGCGGGGAATCTGACGCTGTTGTTGTGTTTCCACACTGACCCGCGGACCCCACGAGGCCACGGGACACGGCACCGCTCGGTAACCATCACCGCATCCCGGCTGACTGACCTCTGATCCACACACCACCGACACGACCGGGGCTCCACTCGCGTGGATCAGACACGCAGCTGGCCTGCTAAGAGGGAGAGATGGGGGTATAGTCGAGCCCCCCACCCCCCTCAGGCCTGCAGACACTGGGGGCTCTGTGTGCGTACAGGGGAGCCTTGTGCTTAACGCGCAACGTCTCAATAAACCCCGAATCGCGCACGACGCGCACGCACAAATGCGCAAAAACGCGCCGTGCGAGGATATAATCCCTGCAACTGTGTATTCCTTAATCTGCAGTGTGTGTGTGTGTGTGTGTGTGTGTGTTAGTGTGTGTGTCGGTGTGTTACCACTAGGCTGCACTGTCAGGCTGCCGGTCTGCCGGTGAGGATGACGCGTCGTGCATCTTCATCCTGATGCTCTGGAACCCCCCCGGGATCACGTGACCAGAGAGGGAGACGCAGGCAGATCAAACCTGTTTTTTTCCTTTCTTTTGCGTGGCATCACGCATACAAGGAACGGCTTTAATTAACGCGTACAGCCCATAGAACACACACAACCGGATGTTTGTTGTGATGTCACAAACATAACCTTTTACACTGAGTCGCACCGAACCGGAAAAACACATCTATATCCCGCGACAAACATCACACCGACGCGCGTCTCCGGTAATTGATTTCTATGCAGAGACGCGTCAGACTGACAACTCAATTTAGGCGTGTGGGTACAGCTTCTGCTCATGCTCATTGTTTTTTTTATTAGAAAAGGGGGGAGGTGGGTGTCCACGTTCAAAACAAAACACCCCAGAGTGTGTGTGTGTGTGTGTGTGTGTGTGTGTGTGTGTGTGTGTGTGTGTGTGTGAATGATCTGAGGGGCCTAATTTGTGTTGCGTCATTTTAGTAGAACTGAAGCGGGGATGAAGGAACGCAATACGTAACGGATGCGTCATGACGCGCAAGCACACACACACACACATGCGCGCATGTTATTATGGAATAACACGCAATGACGTCTTTAGAAAACACACTAATGACGTTATCGGAGTGGAAACCAACACGGGGGAGTCCCCTGAATTTGTTTGTGTGTGTTTTTGTGTGTGTGTGTGTGTGTTTTTTTTGTTTGTTTTTTTTACTAGTCCGTGGGCGTCAGTTGGCGCCGAAACCTGCAGGAGTTCCGCTGGTCACGTGGCTCCACGCGCACGCACTAGAGCGCGGGACGAGCAGATGGCGGGTTGCGTTGCGCGCGCACTGACGCGGCGCTGGTTGCGCGCGTTGGCTAAATATAGCGCAGAGCGACAGAGCAGACTGTCTCCACACCGGCCTCATCAGGTCATCAACCCGGTGTGATCCCACCTCTTCAGGGGGAGGGGCGTATTTACGCGTAAATCTGGTTCCCTCAACTAACCAAAAATAAAATGAGACACGTGACGAGGTATTAGAAATGATAAATATTTAATGAGCTAAGAAGTTGTTAAATAATGACAGCTCTTTAATTTTCCTCATCAGAAGAGAAAAGAATATTTCCTAAGAAACAGACCGTTAATTATATATATAATTAACACAAGTTGTTGTTGATGTTGAGTAAAAGAATAACAAAACTGCAACTTAAGTTTACGTTTTTTTTGATTGGAGGTACAATGGTTGTCATGGAAACAGCCCCACTTACAATGTGCTGATGTGAGATTTGCATCCAATCTCATGTCAATGCTTGATGGGTCAGAGACGCCTCCTCCTTTGTACCGCCCTCCTATGAGGAGGCTCCGCCCTGCACGACTCAGGGTCAGAGTGCAGGTGTCCTACAGAAGAGCTCCTGCCTGTCGCCGTGGCGACAAACAGCGGCGCGTTTCCTTCATCAAGGTGCGACTCAAAGAGCAAAGGAGGAAGTAAACAAGCTTTTGTAGTTCGTCATAATTTGTCGGTTGTGAGTTTGAAGTTTGGTCCCTGCATTTTGACTTACAGGCTCGTCTCGCAGGTCAGCGTTTGTTACAACCATGTCCAGAAGAGTCCAGCGGCAAAGAAAAAGAAGCTATCCAAGAACAAAACGGATCATTTTAGGCTCCCCTCTGTTCTGCATCATTATGACGGTGTAACGCGATCGTGTGTTTGGTGCATTAAAAGCATTTTCAGCAGAAATCAAATCTCTATCAGAGAACACAGAACCACAACAACTCCCATCTGGTCTACCGGCAGACCTGATGGAGTTACCGAGCCGTCTGGTCCGACAAACTGCTTTCTTATCCGTTCCAAAGGCCTTTATCGCTAACGCTAATGCTACTCGTGATACTTGGAATGGGATGAAGGTTTCTTTAATGAGCCTCCGGTTCGGCTAAAACCTCTTTGGAACTCTTTTCCTGCCCAAACGGATGAGACCAAACAGAAACGGACCTTCGGTTGTCTCACTGACCCCGACGTCTCAGATAAAATAGATCTGAAGACGGGTTGCCTTTCAGTTCTGTCAGACAACTCAGAACCTTAATAATTTTGCGATTGCTGATGTTTCATTGATTAGTGTTGACACTTTAAATACAAGCTTTAAGTTGTAAAATGATTTTATCAATTTATTTTCAATATTTCCTCTACTTTTATCCATAAATACACACTTCATGTCACGGTTCGGCGTTTGCGTCATGCTGCTCTGCTGTGCTGGGGTGTGGCAGGAGGCGGAGCCAAACTGGTGGGCAGAGCTTCGACTCCACACCTGTACCTGATCAGGCTGATTAGCCTGAGGCTTTTTAAGCCGGCTTCTCCTTTGGTTAAACCGTCGCGACTTCCTTTGAGTCTGCCTGTTCTCTGGACCCCGCCTGATTTCTGACTCTGTCCGTTCGCCTTTAGATCGTCTGGTTTGTTGGACATTTTGATGTTGCTTGTGTTCCCTGGGTATTTGCCTGATGTAAACTCCTCTAACGGCATTTGGGTCCTAATCCTGCTCCAAGTGACGTTTCAGGCTGAAACATGTTAACTGCATGCTAACAACAAAAGATGCTGTTATCTGTTGAGACCAGAGATTAAACCGGTCTGCTGGAATAAAGAAATATTTAACACACGTAGTGTCATACTTTCTGAAATGCAGGAATCTTAATGTTTAAATTATTGTATTTTGGGGTCTTCAATAATAATAAAAGCCATAATGCTTCACCAACATAAAGAAGCCACTCATGAATGAAAAAAACAGTAAATAAAAGCAATATTTTCCCCGTACTGAAGAATACTCAAGCAGAACACTTCAGGATTAATTAAAACGCTGCACAGCTGAACACGTCAACCTGACAAAGGTTAGAGTTTTGGTGTAATTATATTACACAATTTAAATAAGCCAGCATTTGTAAGGACTCAAAAACACACAAAAAATGGGATTCAAAATAAATTGGCAAAAAAAAAAAAAAATTTTTAATTAAAAAAATTTTAAAATTAAAAATGTAAAATAAAAAAAAAAAATTTTTTTAATTAAATTTTAAATATTTTTAAAAAAATAAATCATTATGACAGTGGTTACACATTCGTAAGTGAGTACAATGAGTGGCGCCTGTTTAATTGGACGATTTCAGGAGTTGGGGAGCGTCCGGGACCGTGAGAGGGTCTTAACCGGGAATTGGCATCGATATCGAGGTCACGCGTTGTGTTTGTGCAATTGTGTACGTGGGAAACCGAATCCGCGCTTGTTTGTTTGTGTTTATGCATCTGCGAACAACAGAAATCCGGGTGTAAGCGAGGATGCGGGGTCACGAGGGGTCGGCTCTGTTGTTGAGTTCATAGAATCCTAATTAGCGCGCTGCCTGTGAGCCCCCAGCGTCCTCTCATGATTCACGCCATTTCCTGCTAATCAATTAGCATGAAAAGAAGAACCAGCCCTGAAACTTTGACCTCGTCTTTGTTCGTGGTTTTTTTTTTTTTTTTACCGTTTCATGTTCATTACGGCGCCGACTAGCCTCCGGACAGACGCCCGGGGCAAAAGTGACAGCTTGTATCTCGTCTCCAGGAAATGTGGTCCTGACTTGTTCGGACGCGAGTCTCCTGGTTCCCCCTCATGTGTGTGTTAGCGGGGGTCAAAGTGCGTCCGTGTTGTAGCTCCAATCAGGAAAACGAGAAACGAGTCGTCTCTGATTTCCTTTGAAACTCCGGCTTCTCCTCCTGATGGTCGAGTTTAAGAGTCGCCGTCCTGGTGCCCCCTGGGAAAAAAAAAATCACCTTGGTTTGCTCCCGTTTACAAGTAGGTGACCTGGGACAAACCAAAACCACTTCCTGTTAGCGCCGGCGATGTCGTTTTTTTGGGTTGTTCTGACCCAAAAAAGGTTCCGACGTGTGAAAATAATTAGAATTAAACAAAAACGCATCGAGTGACATCAGCGGCGGTTCTATAAAAGACTCACAATTACCCCCGAAGGTCAGCCTGAGGCCGTTTAACCCCTGCAATGCCTCATTAATGAATACTGAAGCAGACCTGAAGAAGTGGAGGTTTTTTTTGGTTGCAGAGCACCGATAACGTCCGACGCACCAGTGGGTCCAGAAACGGCCCAAGTTTTCGCTGCTGTTGTCATATTTTATTCTTAAAATCTAAATAAAAACAACCACAATCACATCACATATTCAGCCCGATTCTGCATTTCAGTCGTGAAGGGATGTAGAGGCGTCGGTGAGGTCAGAGGTCGTCATGCCGATCATCGTTTGTAAACCACGTGAAATTAATTCATCAGGCTAAAATCGTCCCTAAATGCCAGAAAGATTATAAAGTGATTTAATTTAATTTAATTATCGTGACATTTTGTGAACCGTGAGTCATCGATGAAATAAATCCCGACTCGCGTACGAGACGCCGGATTTGTTGAACACGATCCAAAGTTTCATCCAATCGATTTTGTCATCCCACTGTAAATACCTCTGGTTTACGATGTGTATCATTTGATGGGGGGCTGGGGGGGTGGGGCGGGGGGTGCTTGTCATTTAGGGGGCGGGTGGTGGCACACGAGGGAGACGGGATCCGTTCTGATTAAACTGACGCTAAATCCCGTCCGATCCGACGGCCCCCGCCTCCTCCTGAGCGTCTCTTTGCTCATTTACACTTCTGAAGGCGCTTCTAAGGCACTTCCTGTGTGCGTAGCGACGCTTATGAGCGGATAATGAGAGCAGGCCTCCAGACCCCCCCCCCCCCGGTTTTTACAAGCTTGGAAACAGTGATGTCAATTAATTTCAGAGCTTTATGATTCTCCTAGTGGCCGTTTTCATTTAAGGTGTGGGAATTGATATGGGACTAATTTTGCAGCTAATAAACTGTAATGGTCCTGCTGTGTGTGTGTGTGTGTGTGTGTGTGCCGCAGGGAAACACACACACACACACACGTATATACAGCATATATGGAGGCGAGACGGAAATAGAACTTCAGGTGCTTTACAAGCGGCTGCAGAGACAACAGGGTTGACCTCTCTCAGCGCTAGTCGGCGTCTGAGGATCTCTTTATCTGTGACAGAGTCCCTCAGAGGGGGGGGGGCTTATTAAAAAAAAAAAAAAGAAGAAAAAGAAGAAGAAGAAGAAGTGAGGGAAGAGGAAGAGGAGGAGGAAGGCAAACAGGGAGTTTCTCAAGACGAGATTGCTTGAGAATTCTGTCACTTTGTGAAAAGAAAGCAAAAGAGCTCCAGCAGAGGGAGAGGATGGAGGTGTGTGTGTTTGTGTCAGCATCTCTGCGTTAGGTGTGTGTGTGTGTGTGTGTGTGTGTGTGTGTGTATATCTCTGTGCACACAGGACTGAAAGAGCTGGTAGGAGTTGGGGGAAGCCGTGGGAGGTTTCTAGGAGTGGAGCATCATGGGAGGTGGGGTCAAATAGAGTTCAGTGTTGAGCCAGAAGCATTGTCGGTGTAACACACACACACACACACACACACACACACACACAGACAGAGGATAATAGCCGAGTCCAAAATTTAGCATCTTGGGGCCATAATGCCCACAGTGCCTTAAAGCAATGTGTAGAACCTTCTCACACAAACACACACACACACACACGGTTGATGAGCTTATCTCGTCTGAATGTAGGCTATTCATTTGTTTGCCAAGAGCGGAGATAAACCAAAGGGAAAACCAACACCAGACGCTGTAAATCCATTTATGTGTGAGAGAATGTGTGTGTGTGTGTGTGTGTGTGTGTGTGTGTGTTTGTGTGTGTGTGTGTGTGTCTGGCTATTTCCCATCTGCATGGCGAAGTTTGATTAAGCTAAAGCTGTTCCTCCCCGTTCAATGTCAATCCGGTATCTAAAGTCTCGCTCACACGACCACAAGTTTTTGCTCAAAACAGGAAAAAATCCCCCCCCCCCTTTTTTTTTTTTTTAAATTTTGCATGTGTGTTTTTACACAAGCTCTGCACACACCCCCACACACACACTTACGGAAGTGATCGTCCAAACACACAAATCCATAAAAAAACAAAAAAAAACAAACAGCTGAAAGTGCTGCAGTTTGCATCTCGAGCCGGGGGGCAACCGTTAGTGGGGCAACTTTTCAAAAAGGGAATAAGAACACAGAACACAGTAATGGTCGGGCAAATCTGCAATGGATGAGCGTTAATGCAGAGAGTCTGCAACGCCAACAAAAACCGGATAACAAGCCCGTGTTTGTGTCCGCAGACTTCTGTCCACTAATGGCCATTATAGGCTGAAAAAGGAAACATCGGCGGACGAGTCGAGGGGAGGTGTCGTCACGGTTTGGCCGTTTTTTGCAGCAAAGTTTACGCTGTTTTTTTTTGGAGAGATTATGCTCTGGAACATGTTTTTTAAAAGTCTGTCTGATCTTGCTTCCATTTACTCAGAAAAAACGTGAATTTTGATTTTGCGAACATCCGTTGATTTCGTCCCATCGTCACCGAAGTCAACGCAACTGTTCCATCCTCCGCCGTCTCGCGTTATCGTCCTCCTGACGTCCGCAACCGCGACGTTTTGCAAGATTTCAACAATTGATGGGCTTTCCTGTCACGGCGTTGCGCGGATTTCCTTCACGTGAATGCGCGTGACGTTCGTCTTCGCATGTAGTCGTTGGCAAACTCCCTGTCTAAAGTCGCTTCAGCTCAGCTTGAGCACAAACCTGACAGCAACCCGGTGCTGTGTGGAGACGCCACTCTGCCTCTGTGTGAATGAATAAATAATGATTCGCCAAAAAATTGCTGCGAAAGCTCAACTGCCTCAAAAACAACAACAACGTCTTGTTTTTTGGGGGGGATTTTTTTTGGACTTATTTTCATCCACGTATTTCACCCCTCCTGTTTTGTTTTTTTTGTTGTTTTTTTTTGTTCAAGGAAACGAGTTTCTCCTTTATGTGTGTGTTCTTTGTAGACAACAAACTTTCTGTACCGGCGCACTCAGCGCCGCGACACTTACTTTTTTTGAGCTCAGGGTTTGTTCATAGTTTATTTTTCCAAGCTCCGTCGACTTTTTTCCAATTACACTCAGTGGTTATGCAGAATAAGCAGCAGCATGTGGCCGCAAAGATAAAGAAAAACATCCTTTTTTTTTTCAGAACAATCCATCATGTTTGTACGACGGATACAAATCTCACAACTGTTGGCGTCGCCATTGTCGCTCTTTTCCAGACATTAATCAGATATTCCTACATTTTTGAGGGTTTATTACATGCATGCACTTCTTTTATCGGAATGGAAGCCATTCTCCATTTGCAAAGCATTCTGGGATTGTTCTCCAACCCCTCCTCTGGAGGCCTGGGTGACCAAAAACTCAATGCAGCCTCTCTTTTCTTTCCCAGCACCCTGCAAGAAAGGAAATATGAACACAGGCGCTAAATATTTTATTAAAAGTCATCAATGTGCCCTTTTTGTCGACATTTTATCAAAATATTAGGAGTTTAATCCCCAAAACCCCCTCGTTTATTTCCTCCCTAGAGTTGCCCTCGATTAGGTAAGGGAAGCAGTTGTGGAGCCATCGCGGGGAGGAGAGCATTTTTCTTGAGGGGTTGCAGGTTTAATCAAGGCTAGCAGCGTGTCCTGCATGGCGGGGAGCGTGCACGCGACCGCTGGTGTGTACGGGGTGCATGCAGCTACTGTACGTGCGCATGCAGACAGGAACAGTGGAGTAATGTTCCCGAGCACACAGCTGCTAAGTGACAACAAAAGGCTTGTCAGTGTGATTAATGACGCGGGAAGCGCCTCGCCGTTCCTTTTTTTTTCTTTCTCTGGGCGCTCCGGTGTCGCAGCCGCTCTGAATGCATCACCAGGAGGCCGGCACTGTGTTGGTCTCTTTTTGCCTCCTTCTTTTACGTTAATACCTCCATTTACGTCCAACCCCGACGCACACTTTCCCTCTTTCGTGCAAGAATCCATCCTGACGATCCTGATGTTTTTTTACGGCCCCAAAAAGGAAAGAAGTGGACGGATGAAAGATCTCAAAAGAGTTCTAACGTGCTTTAAAGCTGTAAAGTTATTCCGCCGTCCACCTCCTCATGATCCAGGACAGGACGTTCTTTCTTCGGGAGTCGGAGAGGACAAGAGCCTTTTTTTCCCCCAATTTTGTCATAGGTGTGTTCCAGGAATCAGAAATCACTGCATGGAGCTCTAAGGAATACAACTGAGGAGAATGAAAGACCTGGACTTGTTTGTTAAAACTAGACTTTCCAGCTGGCATTGTGTTCACGTATTCACCCAGATCAGATTTGGTTATCTGGGTGGTTCACGTTCATAATTCCAGGTGACGGGAACACGTTTTTGTACGATAACAACAACAATATAACATATGTCGCGTTTGTGAGACATTTTTTGCTCTGGCAGGATAGCAAACAGAAGACCAGCATCGCGCTTGTCATCTTGTGCTGGCGACGACGGCGGTGCATGCATGCAAACCCGTTAGCGATCTCCCTATCTGTTAGGAAGCAACCAGGTGACGAAATAACGGTTCGATTTACAATTTGCATCAGTTTGGGACCTTTGCCTTTGACAGATGTAGGAGCGTTCTTTCTCCCTGATGATGTCGTGATAAACAGCGGGGCTATGTCTACGCACTGAAAAAGACACATCATCCTCTCCAGCTATCTGTGCTTCCAGCTCCGGCACGGCGACTCCAATAACGACATCCGACGGCGGTCCGTCCGTCACGCTGTGGCGGCGTCCCGGTCTTCTTATTTCTTGCATCACGCGTTCTTTGCCGTCCTCTACAAAAAAACGCAAGCTAAATTTGGATGTGCGGTTACACTTCAGCAACACCGAATTGTCCTTTATGCAATATCGCTGACAGAACCCATTAAATGGTTCAACGTGTACTGAATAAAATAGATCTATAACGGGACTTGTTTATGTCCTCCGGAGAGGGCGACCTTTTGTCAAACTGCCAATTTTTCCGAGATGCTTGGCTTCCGCCAAAAAGCGGGATTTGTCACTTCCTGTTTTTGCTCTGAATGTCATACGTAGGCCTCAACCAGAGGACAAAAACAACACTACATACATAAAGCAAACTCCAGGAGAAACACTCAAGGAGGCTTCTGAACGGATCTCGGCGTGGTGGCGGCGGCGGTAGCGTCTGTCAGCTGGCATGCTAACGAGGCCGCCGCGATGCTCGACGTCCTCTGGCTCCGAGTTGGAAGAGTGTCCTCTCCCCGGATGCTGGAGAGGACCACAGGGGAAGTGAACTGTCTCATGTCGTCCCAGATGGACTCATTATCCGAATAACGACTCTCTTCCTCGCGCACGCCCTCCCTGTTTTTCCTTCTCTTCGAGCACACAATCCATCGCTTCGCCGTCTCTCTCGTGAGCACATCAAACAAAATTACGGGGAAAAAAAAAAAAGTCCGGTGATACCGACAAGAGGAAAGCGTTTCTTCTTCTCCTACAGTTTAGAGACTATGGAGGGAGGGTGTTCTCTCCATAGTCTCCCTCTTGATTGCACTTTCCTCCCTTTGAACGCCACAACCTCGGTCAAATTCACGCCATTCCGCCACTTTCTCTGTCGTTATGCAAATGAGCGCATCCAAAGCGGATTTTTATTTCATTGTAAAATGATTTTGTTGCCACTGTGTAGCCAGTGTTTGGCCCATTTTAATTAAGAGACTTCCTTTGGCAGACGTACCGTTGGACAGCGTGTTTCTGACGATTCAAGAAAAACAACACACTTACGCTCGACGGCAATCGAGCCACGTACAGCGGCAGCACACAACGGTCGCCATCGCGGTGATGGTGGACAGTTTGGCTGCTGTTGAAAACGCTGTTGTATTTGCGTCATTGTGGCTTTTAGTCCTTAAGTGTGTTATTGTTCAGAGCAGAAAAGAGCATGCTGATCAGCACAACCACGTTTCAGAGCCTCTATTGGCCCCGGCAAACACCAGGGACTCTGTACACAATTAAAAACAAGCCAGCTGCAATTATTAGCCGCCTCTTCTCCTCCTCTGCCTCCTGTTCTTACTTCTCCCCCCCTCCTCCGTTTCTGTTCCCTTTTAAAAACAGAAAGATAAAGCCGAGCCACCAATGGCAATTTTCCCAATTGGAAACATGGCAGTCGGGAACCAAGATAGTCTGTGTGTGTGTCTGGAAGTTTGGTGTTCTGAAGACACCTGTTCGAAAATTTAACAGTGATTCTGTGAAGATGCTTTAGTGGCTAAAAGCTTCATATGCTTGCAAAGTGGTGAAGGTCGTCCCTAAAGGGGGAAAGTCGGCAAAAACGACTGGAAACGGAGACAAATCCTCACCTGAAGCATCGCTAAAGTGACTCTCAGGCATCAGCAGGGTAACCAGTCCCCCATACAGAGACTGCCCAATTATAGCTTAGCAACTGTACCCAGGTAGAGCCTACCTGTCAAGCATACGGTCAACTGTAAGCTAATTAAAAGAACTAGCAAGTTGTTACCAAACTAGCTTAAAGGTGAACTACGAATGTTAGCGTGTCTGAATAGTTTCAACTAGTCTACTTTAAATGTAGGAGCTAACTTATCATCAACGAAAGATCTTTTGGTCAAAGTTGTCCCGGTCAGGTCTGGATGATCGACTCTCTGGAAGCTGCTCTTTCAGTTCGGTTTAATAGTTTAAAAGGCTAATGTTAGCATCTCCATCGGGGGGATGTTTACCCCGTCAGCACTCCTCACCTGAGTCGGTGTGACTTGTTAGCCGATATCATTAACGCCTCGTCCCTGGAGAATTGGCTTTAATGATGCTCTTCCTGCCCAACAACATAAGCACTGTTCTCGTTTCCAGCAACAAACAGAACCGACGTTCCTCGGTTGGAAGACCTGCATCTGAAGGGCCCGTCGTTTCAAAACTTTACATGAATTTCAAGTGGCTGCAATTATTGTAAACTGCATCGCGGCGAGCCGGAGCAGAAAGGCTTGACAGGTGTAGCAACAAGAGGAGCGAGGAGGAAAACATTCATTTAGTGTCTTGTATTTATCTACTTCAGCATCTCCAGTTTGCTTCAGAGCGGAGTGAGACTGGGGAATAAACAAGTTTAATCTCGGATTTTGTTTAAAATCACAATATATGAAGTAACAATGACTGTTTCCTGTTGACCAGTGGTGATGATGTGATGGTGAACGCCGTCAACCTCCACAGTTGTTCTCATGATGTGACATTTATAGCAAAAACAGGCGCGAATTTCATCACTTTGACAACTCCAACAAGGGAAACACCTTTAGGAGAACCACCGCTTGAGTTTTGGTCCATCTTTTTTCAGACCTGCGTTGGTCTAATCCAGGAAGGGGCAGAGCTTGACCTTAATGTGTTCTGGTAGATGTGAAGTCCAGGTAGGACCAACCGATGCTGTTGGATAGATGCTAATTCTAGGAGCAAGAAGCAAAGCATACGTCAGTATTGTACTTGAAAAGTTACGTATATTCTGTGTGTGTGTGTGTGTGTGTGTGTGTTTCCACAGTCTTGGCTCAGAGGGTGAGTGTTCCTACTCGTAGCTGGTGGCCTTCAGCTCTGTTGATCTCAAACTGTTTAGGAGAGGCTTATCAAGAACTCCAGCTTTGATATAACACAGACACACACACACACACCTACAGCTAGAACCCCCCCCCAAAAAAAGAGTCTACAAAGACAGAAGAACAGGCAGACAGTGAAAAGAGGGCAGGGCGCTGATGCATGGACAATGCCAGGCGAAGATGTCATGAAAGAAATGAAGTGAGATCCGAGACACGACGCTTTGAAGAAAAGCAGCAGAAGACACAATGAGGGTGAAGTCAACCCCCCATGGAGGAGCCCTGACTCCCTGCCCTCCCCTCACCCGTCTCCGCCTCTCCTCTCGTCTCCTCTTTGACATCTTCCGTCTCCGTCCTCGCCTCACTCATCTCCAGACTTCTCCTTCTGTCCAGTCGGCTTCCACCCCCCCCCCCCCGTCCCTCTTGGAGCTCCGTGACCCCTCCCTCACCCTCTCCGAATTTCCCTTTCTTTTCCCTCCCCTCTTCGTTCGTTCACCCTGGAAAGCATTCAGGATGGCTTACGTTCTGCTGCCTCGCTGCCTTCGCTCGCTAATGCAAGTGTTGGGCGGATTAAGAGGAGACTGTCCTTCCTGTTCCATGAGACGTTTCCAAGCCTCCAGATCACGAAGAGGAGATGACATCTGACTCCAGACGGGAAAAACAAAGACGACATTCCTTCTAATTTAGCCAAATTAAATGAAATTCTTATATACATACCCCTAAATACACCCGAGGTCTCATCCCGGGCTCAGGGATTGGACCCAGTCCATTAGTTCAGCTTACATAAGTATGCTAACAAGGCGCTGATTTTAGTGGCCTCATTACACTGCAGGGAATTAAAACGCCATAAAACAAGAGTTGTGTAAGAGAGGAGAGGAGTTCAGCATCGGCCACCGATCGCCGGCACCAGCATCGGCTTTTACACCCAAACGCGGATTGAGATGTAAAAAGAGAGACAGATCCCTGGCCAAATCCACAATTTGGCAGGCGTGTGTGTGTGTGTGGGGGGGAGGGAGGCGGTGTCTGCATGTGTTTGCGCGAGTTGTTTTTTTGTCTTCCTCTTTTTTGTGCTTGCTGCTTTGCCAAAGCCGAAATTTCATGGCTGGGGACCATCAGAGGTGATTCAAAGTGCAGAGCTGAATTATGTCTTTTTGTGTCTGATATAAGTACCTCGGGACGTATGTGTGTGTGTGTGTGTGTGTGTGTGTGTGTGTGTGTGTTTGTGTGTGTGTGTGTGTGTGTGTGTGTACATCCTGCAGATGAAAGAAAAACAAAACTTGTCAGGCGTTTGTTCTCATTAGATCGAGCAGCGAAACAGAGCTCGCGGTTTCTTTTAGCGCGACGGCCTGAAAAGGATCCGAACCTTCGCTTCGAACCACACGAGAGACGAATCGACGACCAACTCAAGAGTTTTGTGCTTTTACTACAGCGATAATCACAAGCAATTTGTACTTGAACTAGCCCGATTCGTTTTAAGAAGCATCACGAAAAGTCAAGTCTGACAGAGAAACCATCGACAGTTCCTTTTATCGGTTGTTGATCCAACTCAGGCTAGAATAATCCAGGCATGAATCGAAACACGAGGTCGATCCATTATGATCCAGTATCCTCTTGATACAACATTGATGATCTTATGGCGGTACAAAATGGAAATCTCGCTTGCTAGCCCGATTCTTCTTTCAAGAAGCCGAGCCGGAAGAGCTCTTGGTTGGCGTCGGTGGGGGGACGCTCTCCGAGTGCTCTCTAGTTAAATCCAGCGATGGGTGAAAGGCGATAAATTATGTATAATCAAACAAAACCATATCCGTGTCTAATACTGCATTGTCCGACTGAAGGAGCCGTCCACAAACGCCTCTTGTATTTAAAATGCCTGATGCCTTTTAACAAAACCGTTTTGCACAAATACAACCTGGCTGTTGTTCGGCGAAACGCCGTCGCCGTTAAACACCCCAGGTCTGCCGTTTTTGCTGACGGGTACAGTATGGTGGAGCTCTGGGGAACTGCCTCTTATTACAGAATAACAGTGACCTTTAAAGCATCCCGTCAGGCGCCCTGGGTGTTCTTGATAAAACATCTGTTTCGGAATCTCAAAGCCGCACACGGACGCCGGCGCTTCGATTCTGCTCTAAAAAAAAAAAAACCTCACGCAGCTCTTTTCTTTACTCTTTTCTTGTGCAGGATTTTACATAATAAAATACCCCGACAAGGGCCGCATCCCCTGCATTTTCTATTCACCATTCCCAAACTCGTATTCCCAATCCGTAGCCAATGAGGCGGATATATCGGGGCGTACATCTCGACAGAACGCAGCCGGTTTGTTTACAGTGTAAAATCAGGATTAGGAGGACCGCGAGGCTTTCGGCCCACTGGCCTCGCCGTGACTCCGTCCACGCACTGGCGCCCAACAAAAACAAGCTTTTGTTCCAGAAATTCGATTTGAAACGGCGACGTCAGGCTCACCAAGCCTTTTGGCCATTGCGAGCGAGATCAAAAACAACAACGTCGAAGTTTAGCGTCAAACAATAACGGGAAGTTTGTACTCCGAAACGTTGGGAATAGTTCGTGACGCGCCATCGTCGGCTAAAAAGGTGGGCAAGTCTTCCTCTCCGGAGGATGATTCCAATCGAGTCAAAGATGCTCGAAAAAGTTGCAGGTGTTTAAATGTCTTTTAGTTTTCCTCTCCAGACCTTGATGTCCCCCGCTCTTCCTCGTCTCCAGCCTGCCATGTAAACTTCTAACGCTGACCAAACCGTTCTCCACGGACTCCAAACTATTGATCAAATCGCTGAAGCGGAAATGACAGCGGGAACACACGCGCTCCGGCATGCAGATTTTTTTCAAAAGGCCGGCTGTTAATGAAGTCACACCAGGCAGATGGAGTGAAAGGAAAAAAATGTCAGAGTGAGATGAAGAGTTTCAACGAAAATACCAGGAATCTGGCAAATTAATTGATTCCCTCGTGGGTTGTTTTGATTTAAAAACAATTAGGCCCACTGCTTTTACATCTTTTTTTTTTTTTTTTTTAAATGTGGGCGCAGACTGAGAGCAAAATGTTTCGTGATTCGGCTGTGCAAAGACCTGGAGACCTTGTCAACTCACGACAGCCTCCAGCGGAGCTTCCTGTCTGGTAGACTGGTGCGTTCACAGCCCCCCAGTCACGGAACTGGGAGGTTCCTTCACTTTGTACCGCAGTGACGCGCTGGAGCAACGGTCAGCCATTCAGTGCTGTGCCATTTCTGTGCTATGCTACGTGTATACATGTGTGTGTGTGTGTGTGTGTGTGGGTTGGTAGCGTGAGCAAGAGTATGTTTTCAGGGCTTCCGTGACTTACCAAGAAGCCCCCCTGCTGCGCTGCTGAGTGCCTCCCCTTCAGACACATTAAATTAAGATGAGTGTGTGTGTGTGTGTGTGTGTGTGTGTGTGTGTGTGTGTGTGTGTGTGTGTGTGTGTGTGTGTGTGTGTGTGTGTGCGCGCTAGAGAGAGAGAAGGACACAGTAAAAGAACACAGAGAAAGTTAAAGGAGAGATTAAAGGATTGCAGGAACAGATCATGAGGCAAACTGTGAATGCAGTCACACTGCACGTGTGCACACATACGTGTGTGTGTGTGTGTGTGTGTGAGTGTGTGTGTGTGTGTGTATGTCCCAGTGGGCCATTAAACTAAGATGAGTGCCATGTTGGATAGCAGAGAGGGAGAGATAGCGGCAGAGGATGAGGAGGAGGAGGAGGAGGATGTGTACATGGTGCGTAATTGGCTCTTAAGTGCGGCACACGTCTTCTCCCAAGAGCCTTTGCTCCTCCACTCCTCTCATGGCTGCTGTTTTGTTGGACTGCAAACTCCGTCCACTTATCTCGTCCGCCAGCAATCACTACAGCCTTAAACACACACACCCTTTATCACCGACTCGCATGTTTTCCTCAGCTCTTCCATTCTGTCTGCCTCCTCCTCCTCATTCCTTCCCTCCCTCCCTGAATCTTTTTTTTTTCTTCATGCATAAACAATCACCAAGGAGAGGCGACGGAGTGTGGGAAAACAATACAAGGAGGATTATGTAATAAATATACCGTTGGTTTGATTTTCACCTGCCAAACTTTGTTCGTGCATCCCGACGTTTGCGGTTAGCACGGATTAGCTCAAACAAAGGAGTGTGAGCGCCTTGCAACGGACGGATCGACTAGATCGTCTGGCGTGGTGAAGAGGAAGTTGTGACTCAATGAAAAAGATCGCAGATCCAAACAACTAAAGTAAGGTTTGATTGGATTGGTAAGATGCAACTTTGGGTGGACTGAGCCCCTCGCTGATCCAGGCTACCGCCGGCCTCAACTCGGTCTTCGAGATAAGGCGAGAAGTTCGGATGTCCAGAGGTAGAAAGATAGGCTCTGCTCCTTTGGAACATCTGGTTAAGGTGCCTCCAGGGCGCCTCCGTCTGGAGGAGACCCCAGGGTAGATCCACAACTTGCTGGAGGGGTCTTACATCTCATCTGGGCTAGCAACACCTTGGGATCCTCAAGACGGAAGTGGAAATGATGCCTACGAGGAAGATGATTGGAATTCTCGCCATCCCAACCTGACCTTGGAAAAGTGGAAGAAGATGGATCGATACCGTACCTCCATTATCACACAATTTCCTGAATTTGTTGCTTTAAGAGATTCTTTCTCGCCACATGACGACACCTCGGTTTCATTTTCTAAAGAGGTTTTTGTGCAGTTTTGCAAATCTGATGCCGATTTTGTCGACACCTCCTTTATTAATGAGAACTCTTTTAACTTCGCTTACTTAAAGTACCCAAGGATTGGTTCAACGGCATTCCATATATCACGCTCTTATCTTCACTTCTCTCGGTGTGTTAATGAAGGTTCACGGAATCACAGGCGGCGCCAGATCAGGAGGTTCACAGTGAGTCTGAACTGGTTCTGACTCAGCATAGTCTTGTTCTCCTTCACAGAAACACAAAGAGGCGACGGCGTACGGATTTAAGCGGTGTCGGCGCGCCTCTTGATTTTCCTGATGACATGAGTGTTTCTTCTGAAGCGGAACTGACAGCCTTGGTGAAAAATAGACCGAATATTGCTTACAGTCTCAGGATCCCATGCTGGGATCAGTGCTGTCTGCCCAAGAGACTTTATTTTATTTCTGTTTCTGAGTCACTCAAGTTAAAACATTTTTCTTCCTTTACACAAAGTATTCTGGGTTCCATACCGCCACTTCATCTGTTATTGTTTTGCTGATTCAGGGTAATATCGGACTTATTCTTTACTCAAGAGGATCATACTTCTATCGTCACCTGTGGTCAGACAGTCTTGCGTCGTCTTTGTCAAGTCTTTCCAGACAGTCATAGGAACGTTCCTTCCTGATGGTGTTTGTTGACATCAGCCTGACAGGTGTAGCAGAAGAAGATGCCCCCCCCCAGAAAACGATGATTACACAGGTTTGCCTCAAGGTGGTAAAGACCGTCCTATCCGGTGGCGAGGTCATCTCTGATCGGCCACCCATCATGAACTACCACATAAAATGAGTTGCGTTAAGAGTACCGGTTAAGGTATCTTCCACCATACTGGGGGTGATGCATCTGCCCCCACCGGGTTGCAGCAGGTGTATCGTACTCTGTCCTCCATTGGACGACCCAAACAATGTGTTTGCAATGGGTCGCAATGTGTTCGAGTTTGGAATCTGGCTCGTAAACTTTTTCACCCTCCTGGCTCTCTCCCTTCTGACTCACTTTAATGAAGCAAACATGGGATAAATGTGCCGCTTGGAGCGTGCTTAAAGATTATTTAAGGTCTAAACTTTCAGGAATCTCCCTGGATTAATAACTCTGTTACACATGAAGGCACAAACACACGGACAAACTGAGTTTTTAATTTAAATCGCAGCAAATATCTGTTTCCTAATGTGTGGCTCACCCGAGAACCGTATGTTACCAAGTTTGCCTGAAAGCCTGAACTTTATTTAGATCTTGTTTTTGTCAGTTGGTATTATGTGATGTCAAACACTTTAAAATTTGCACCCGAGGTGCCCCTAAATAACATCTGGTTTGCGCTGCTCGCATTTGTTCCAAAAACCAGGGGACACGGCCAGAATTGTGAGAAGCATCTGGTGAAGAAAATTCACCAATTAAAGCTCGTAAGAATCATGAGCTCGGCGGGTCGGGGTCGCCGCGTTGTGGGTGTGTCCGTTTGGGTCGTCAGACCTCCAACGCGACGACTTCGTGACACATCAGAGGCGTGAATGACTGAATCGGAAAGCCAGCCGTGCATCCATTCTAAATAAAAGTCCCATCATCCCTCTGTCTTTTCCCGTTTCCTCACTGGGTAATAAGAGCTCCAGACTCCCCCGACTTAAAGTATTCAT
Source organism: Antennarius maculatus (assembly GCA_013358685.1). Lineage (NCBI taxonomy): Eukaryota > Metazoa > Chordata > Actinopteri > Lophiiformes > Antennariidae > Antennarius > Antennarius maculatus. Next base: position 24,403,980 of record CM023609.1, on the reverse strand, counting down.
GGAGGCGAGATAAGCCTCCTCTGCTATGCCGGCTATGAGGAAGTGGGGGGGGGGGATGTTTCCGCAATGATAAACAGCTGCCGGAGAAAAGAAAAAAATTATATTCCTTAACAGAGTGAGAGAAAAGGCTTATGTTTATGATTTCTCAACACAACTTTATTCCTGACCTCTCCATAATCCCCAGAAAGTCTTTCAATTAGAGAATGACTGAGATTTGCCCTATTACTGAACACCCTGCTCCTAGACAGGCAGGGGAGAGAGGGAGATAATTGGCCAATAAAAATGTAAATAGGGTGGTGGAGCAACCCAGCATGTGATGTGGTGGTGGTGGTGGTGGTGTTGTGTGTGTGTGTGTGTGTGTGTGTGTGTGTGTGTGTGTGTGTGTGTGTGTGTGTGCGTAGGTTTTGGGATAATCCACTGTGACAGGGTGTGTTGGTTTTGCTGGTTGCTAATTGGATGCTCGCGAAGTGCTTTTCTGCACAAATATTGTAATACCATAGGGGGACGATTACGACGGGTGCAAAATGAGATGGGGGGGCGGGGGGGGTGCAAAGGAAGTGACCCCCCATCACCACCACCACCACCATCACCATCCCTCCACGCTCTCTCAACACGGCCTCCAGGGCTGTTTTAGGACAACAGGTGGACGTCTGTGAAGTGATGTGATTGGATTAGTCCGAGTCGGGTTCAGTCTGATTGGATTTGATGTTACGATCTTAAATTACGACTCTGATCTGTCTTTTTATAGCTGTACATAGAACTTTCATCTCTTATACCCCCCCCTCCAATATAGAAATCCACAGACAGCAGGGAAATAGCTGGGTGGGTGGATGGGTGTGGGGGGTAAAAGGACAGCCAATGACAGCCGGTGGAAGTGAGAGTGTTTTTTGCAGTAACCCTACAATTGACCACTTTCCTGCATACTTTCATGTGCACTCACATCTAACATGCTTATCTGAGGTTCACCCCCAACGCCGCTGAGTAACTCTCAGGGCTATAATCAAGTCTGTTTCCAACAACAGCAGGCAGCTGGGTTTTTTTATTATATTTTGTTTTTTTTGGGAGGGGGGCTTTTTCAACCTTTATTTGATGGGACATCTAGGACTGTGCTTGTTCCACCAGGTGAACCAGCTGTTTTTTAGCAAAAGATTGTAATAAAGCAAACATGCAATACCTGAGAAGTACCAAATAGAAAATGAACAAGTCCAGCGACAGGCGCTACTGTCCTGGTACATGGTACTACTTTTTTAGTTCCACCTCCATCGTTGCACCATCTGTGACGTTCTGAAAGGTCACAGATGGTGCAAATGTTTCTGTCTTAAACACCTGATCATGGAAAACAGAGGCTTAGAAAGGCGCCTGAAGATTCCGTTTGGTACGTGAAAACTTTTAGCATTCTGCTAAGAGCGACACCAGGTGCTGCGTGTTCAGAGAGACACACAAAAACAACACAAGCCCGTCTAATTCAGGTATTTAGATGTCTAATTTGCTCCCTTGGAGTCCCCAATTTGGTTAATTTGAAAATTTAAGGCAGGATTTGCAAAGGTTCAGATGAACCCCCACCCCCCCTCAAAAAAAGATCAGATTCATAGATCTTTTTGTAAGGCATTCAAAAAGATATCGATTTTATTTCATCACATTTTTTTTTCTTGAAATAACACTTGAATTTGAAATGAACTTGAATAAATTTGAATTTTTATAAATAGGATAAACCAATTCCAAACACATTGCTGTTGTTTTTTAAATGCAACGTGTTTTTTTCTCATTTTATGAAAAGTGGATGGACACACACAAAATGGAAAACCTATCAGCAAGACTGCAGCAAATTAGTTTTTTTTTTTTTCCTTCATGCTTTGGAGTGACGTCCCTCAGTCACCATGTTGTTAGGGAATAACAAGCTGGGGATTTAGTGCGTGTGTGTGTGTGTGTGTGTGTGTTCAGGTCTCTGATAGATTGGAGCTCTTCTATAAGGCAGGATGCTGAGGGACTGCCTTTCCTCTGTCGTGATGAAAATTTGCTCACCAGCGACAGAAAACGCCGCTGAACCGTCTTTAATCACCGTCTGTTTCATCAAATTTACCCAGACCTCCACGTCTCGTGGATCTTCCCAGCACGCCACTTTGATACGCGTCATCACTCTGGAGAAACAGAGTCTTCACGTTGGGTTCTCAGATAAAAAGAAGAACATTCCTGACAGTGACAGTCTTTTTTTTTTTTTTTTTTTTTGACAAAACAATCTCTAACAAAGCAAAGGGACACATTTCGGGATACAGATGCAGACAAATGGCTGGTAAAGTCCCGCTCCTTCTCCAATCCACTTACAAAGGCGTCAGTCCTTTAACAAATTCATGAAGAAGTCAGAACGTCTTTTCTTTAATTCAGGACTCGTCTCTCTCTCATCTGACATTCACATTTCATGTGAGGGGATTGGGTATGGAATGAAATGAAAGGCTTGAAGAAGCTCCCACCTTAACCAAGAAGCCATGACCTGATGGTAATGTGACCGGCTACATACATGGCTATTCGCTGGAATTCGACTTGTGCAACTTGTAGCTCAGGTAAAATGAGATAGATTGAACTCCGCATTCACACAAGACCGGATCGGTCCCTTCTCCAATGCCACTTCTTTTGTCCTTCTCCATCTTCAAGTGGCATGAAAATAAAGTGGCCGCCTCATACGTCCTTCGGTTTGCAAATTACGACAACCAACATCCTTTTAAACAAACAAGAGTTTCTTTATCACATCTCTGCTTCTGTCCTCGTTCATTCAGTCTATTACTTTCAGATCTTGTAACTTTGGGATTTCACTGGAATAAAATGACCCAGGTTGTCACATAAATGACTGCATTTAAAGATTTGATGATATTCCCCCTCCCATGAGTAACCTTCAAGACTCAATAATGACTCGTCTCCAGAGAATCAAGCTCTGGTGCTAAAATATACTGATGTGGTCAGAGACACAGATAGATTCAATATATATTTATATATGTCTTTTCAGCTTGACGACTTGGAATAAGCACCAATTAAATAAGCCTGTATTCGGATACGACTGTGCAGCAGGTCATCCAAATTATCCTCCATCAATCACACGTTGCTAACTCCCCCAAGCTTTTACAGGGAATTAAAAACCCGAGCCCCCGAACACTCGATTTTCTGTTTGAACAGCAGCTTTTTGACAAATAGATTCTTTGGGTTTGGGGGGTTTTCTACTTTCATGAATGACTGGAAATTTGGTAATTTCCTACTAGCATCCGAGTTTTCTGTTGCCTTTGCATTAATTGCATGGCGCAAAATCTTCTGTGCCAAAGTTTGCCATTTGCCTGTGCGACAATAAGCACCCTAACAATCACAAGACTATTTTGAAAGATGTCACTCGACACTAAGAAGCTCATCATTGACTTCGGGATGAAGCAGGGTGATTGTCTACCACTGTCAAAGCTGCAAACGTCCTTCAGTTCATGTTTCTAAGCACCAGTATCCCAGAAAGTCTCGTGTCTTCAACCAAGTAAAACCTTCGGGTGAAAAAGACAGAACTCGGACTTTAATTCCTCAACACCCCCACAAAAATTGCCTGAATCCGTCCACCGGAGTTCGGTTCAGTGTCCTGAGGCGTGAAATCCTGTCTTGGTGCGACAACAGTTCTGCAGCTGACAAGAGAACCCGCAAAAGACTTCCACAGCTCCTGCTGCCGGCGGAAGACATCTGTATTTCCAAGGACCCGTCTCACCTTCGCCCGTCACCCTGTTAGTCCTCCTGCCCTCGTAGGTCCATCATAGGACAGGCACCACCTGATTAATGAACAGTTTCTACCCCGAGGCTGACACCACACTGACCTCTGAACTAAAAGTACACCTCCCCACAGACAATATCTTCCTCTGTCAAATCCAATGAAACCTCACCCCGGTGCGATAGTCTCACCCTGGAGACTATCCCCGGCGGAGACATGAGGGTTCTTGGATAAATGCCTTTAATTTTATGGCTTGTTCTTTATTTATACTGCCTATATTTCCGTGGATATTTAAGATCCTTTCAGGAAGTGCACCTAAATGTCTGATAAAGAGGAGAGGAGGACGTAGAACCCAGTTTGAAAACTTGGCCAATCAAGAACAAGATAGACTCAATCAACGGAATCAACCGAGACGGCGCTTTTAATGTCTCTGCAGGATCGTCATGCATGAATTCCACTTTGATTAAGAAAGCAAACACACACTCATGAATGCAACCACACAAAGCAGCTGTGGGGAGGGTTAGTTAGTTGATAGGACAGTGCTAACCCCCCCACACACACACCCCCATCTGCTCCTCCTGGATGGTTTTTAGATCTCCTGTTCTGCAGGTTCACCAAACCCATGAGAAAAGCCTAACCTCAGCGTGAACCCTCATCTCACCTCAAATATGACAGCTTTGACTTCCCTCTCATCTCCCAGCTCTGCACTCACTCTGACACACCGAGGAAGAGACACACACACACACACACACACACACACACACACACACACACACACACACACACACACACACACACCTCAGATTCCCTCTCATCTGCTCACATACACTGGAAGTTTGCAGCTTCCTCTCTCCTTCTCTGTTTCACACACAGAGCTCAACTTTGAGGCAGCGAGACAGAAAACAGAATAATAAAGGAAGAAATGGAAGATGTGTCGCCGTGACCTTTGATGGTGATAAGCGTGAGAACACTGCTGACTTTACCTCCGTTACTGTCTGCCTTTCTCTTTCTCCTTGAAATATTTTGATGACGAGCATGTGTTTGTTTGAAGACGTGAGGAGAATGATGTTTTGAAGTTTTGCCTAATAAGAGAGTTTGCAGGTACATCTTTTTCTGGCAGACGCTCGGATGACTTGCGACGTCTCTTACTTGTTTTGAATTGCATAAGGAAACAACCCCAACATTACGGTGTTTGGATATAGTTTTTCTCTAAATTGTCTGTTATATACAGGAGATCTCAGTGCAGAGCACTTGTTGAATTAGCATAATGCTATAATTACGTTTATGTCAAAGCATGAAATCTACAAGCCCAAACTGAATTCTGTCTGTAGAATGACAATAACTTAGAGGTAAGTCATGGATGATTTACCTCTAACGACATGGTATGAAAAACTTTGGGCACCCCTAACAATTTCCTTTATTTCCTTTTATAAATCATCTGATGTTTGGATCAGCAACTTCATTTTCATTTATCAGAAAACTGTTGTACTGTTGTCATATTTTAATAGTGAAACTAGGTTTATTAGATGTACAGAAGCTGTGCAATATGCATAAAAAATTGGGACATGCAAAAATCTGGGCACCCCAACAAAAACAATATTCACATCAATATTTATTAGACACTCCTTTTGCAAAAATATCTACATGCTTCTGAAACTTCCAATTATTTTCCGGATTCTGGATGGAGGCATTTCCTCCTCGTAGATTTTCAATGACATTCAGGTCTGGGACTGGGATGACCATCCCAGAATATTGAACATGTTCGTCTGAATGAGTGCCAGATTAGAATATGAGCAGTGTTTTGAGTTGTGGTCGCCAGCTGCGGCGTAACTTTAACTTTGTGGCTGATTGTTGAACATTATTCTCAAGAATCACCTGATATTGAGTGGAACTCATGCAACCCCCTAACTTGAAACCCCTAACAAGATTCCCAGTTGCAGGCCTGGCCACAGCCCCACAGCATGATGGCTCTTACACCAAATTTTGCTGTGGTAACTAGTGGTTTTCTTGGAATGCTATGTTCCTTCACTGCCGTGCATAAACACCCCTTGTTCTGACCCAATGACTCCATCAGTCCACAGCATCTCATTCCAAAATGAAGCTGGCTTGTCTGAAATGTGCTTTTGCAGACCTCAAGCAACTCTGTTTGTGATGTGTGTGCAGAAAAGACTTCTTCTGCATCACTACAGATTCTCCATGTACAAAGTTCACTAAATTGTTGAATGATGCACAGTGACACCATCTTCAGCGAGATGATAGAGTTCTCTGGAGGTGGTCTGTGGGTCGTCTTTGACCATTCTCACCATCATGATATTTTTCTTTCCCTAAACCTTCCCCTAAACCATGATGTCGAACAATCTTTTCTTTCAGGTCATTTCAGAGTTGTTCTGAGCCCTCCTCCCCCATGCCACCCCTCTTCACATGTGATTGAAAGAAAAGCGCGCCCCTGCACTCGGCCACCTTAAATGCTTTCTCTCATGATTGGATCCACCTGTCTGAGGTTCAGGGCTTGATGAGCTCAACAAGACAAGTTGGTGCTCCAATTAACCAAAGCTGAGAAGTTACAGGAATTAAAATCAATAAAATTACAAGGGTGCCCAAATTTGCACGTCTGTCTAATTTTATTTTGATGCATTTTGCACATTTGTTAGTCCAATGAACCCAGTGACTCTTCTGAGATGTTACTGTGTGCATCAGCTTTTTGATGGATTAAAATTAAAAGTTGCTGATCCAATCAATCGATTATTTATAAATGGAAACTGCTCTCACCACAAACGTTTTGGCTTTTTTTTTTTTTATTTTGTGCCTCTCAGAGCAAATGCGCTGCAATTCAATTTGAACAAACCCTTATTTAGAACTTTTAATTTCTCATCTTCCTTCTCAAAGAGCTTAAACTATGCTCTATGTTACCAAATTGAATTGTACGTAAAAACGTATCACCAGATTTGACATTTTGGATTTAGTCCCTTCAGAATTAAGAGGGCAACTCGTTGTTATGTTCGGACGTGTGAACGTCCCTGCAGATCACTGTTTAAACCCAGTGCAGTTAATGAGCAGTTTTCCTCGTCGGCTCTCCTGTGACACCTCTTGCTATTTTTAGGATCGAGCCTTTCTAGGCACATGCGTTATGACACGATGTTCAGTAATGGATGCTGCACCTTGTCACCAATTAGCGTTCCCTCCTGTTATAAATTCATTTAAAGGCTCGTATTTCTATACACACTCCTTCTCATCTAATCCTCACTGAAGTCGTCCTCTGGTGGATTCCACAAAGTCCAAATGAAAGTACAGAATCGCTTCAATCAGAAACGCTGTCGTTATGACATTGAGGTTTGATGCGTGAGATCGTCTACAGGAGAGAAACAACAACACGGGATGTTCAAACGCTTTGCCATTAAGGTTTGGCAGGACTCGCCATCTTTAATGAGATGTTTTTATACACCGCAAAAGAAGAGGTCTTATAAATAATTGTGACGGATTTCCTTTCAACATTACATCTTTTATAATGATCAGAATACTTTGTTTCATTACTTTAAATATGATATTTTACAGATATTTTCAGGAAATTTTAGGTCAGAGAGTCGAGATGATAACAGCTAGCAATAAAATCAGTTAGATTTAACTTCAAGCCCTAAAATAATTTAACAAATTTAACAAATTTAAATAAAAATTACAAAGAATTTACATGTTCAATAGAAACCATTTAGAAACCGGGCTGTGAACATATTTCTGCTGTAAAGCTTGGAATTATTAAAAAAAAGAAGGGTCCACGAGAATTTGCTCATTTTTGGATCAGGCCTCAAGTGGCCACTGGAGGAACTGCAGTTTTGTGTGTCTTCAGTTCATCTTGTTTTTTCTGCCCTACAGGGCAGATGATGCTGATCAGATTGCGCATCTCTAACCTGCTTAATGTAAAACTCTACGCTGACCTGCTGTTGTAGGAATTTGAGAACCATTTCTAAAAATTAAACTACGCATTTGTGAAGCTAACTTCAACAGGATTGAATGCTCTTTGGACTAAGCTCAACAGAGCGAGTCCAAAATCCTGAAAGCCATGCAGCATATCCTCATCCTGTTTAGAAATTCTGTGCATACTTCCTTGATGTCTTTTTCAGCCCTCCACTCTCCTGACATACACATTCACATCTCCACCTGCACCTACCTCCCAACACACCTGGACTTTCTTGTCTACCTCCGAGCGCAGACCCTCTGGGGCGCAGGAATCAGGCCAGGGCCTGGTCATAATGCCTCCGTTGTTCCTGGCCTTCCGCCTCCAGAGCCTGGGAATAGCTTTAATGCCTCTGTTCCCACTCTGTGACTCTGTTCCAGGCATACCTGCATGCAAGACAATCTCCTAAGAATGTCCACGCTTGTGTGAGGGGCTGTTGTTGTTTGCCGCTTTGTCTCATGCCATTCCCAGACTGTTGCGAGGCCCGAGGCCAGACCTAAGGGAGTATTGGCTTATACTGAAAAAGCTGAAATACATTTTTTCTTTGTTTAAAGAAGGAATCCTCTTGCTTGGCTTACCTCTCACCCTTCTCTTTTTCCCTTTTTATAATAGTAAAGTAATGTCTGAGAGTGATCTGGCAGGAATAGGAAAGCAGAAAGAAAGTCAACGGGGTAGCAAATGCATTTGCACTGAAATCCGCAAGAAAAAGACGGGAGGTGAGTCGAGGCAGGAGTGGAGGAGATGTGCACAGCAGCGAGGAGTTTGCAGGGGATGGAAAGCGGAGAAAAGATGGAGAGGGTAGATTTTGTCTCCCCATCAGGGTGCTGTCAGGTTTATAAATAACAGTAATCAATGGCTCAGCTGGCTCTGTCCTCTGCACTAATTGCTGTAAGTGCTTAAAAACCAGCCCGTGCACTTTTTCTTTCCAGGACAGCGTGGTTACAGCGCTGCCACTGTGCTTTTGTCTCGTCCACTTGCTGTTTCCCATTTGGATCAGCATGTTTTTAGACACAGCCATCGTGTAATTAGTTTGCTTTGAAAGTTGCACTATTTCTCGTGCATCACTCAAAAGAAAGGCGGATTCTGACCTCGATATAGAGAAGACAGACAAAAGCACATCTGGAAAACTTGTTACCGGCAGTGTGAAGTCCATTTTGGATTTGGTTCCAGTGGTTGTGGACACTGGAGAGTTCTTGCCAAACCCAGTTCTGGCAAAGATCTTGCGACAAATTTAGTTGCATCATCAGATCTGGATGCAACGGCCTCTGTTACAGTGATTCATTTGGTCCATCACTTTTCCAGGTGACTTGGGAAACAACAATGAACCCCGCCTCAAGTGGAGCATCAGAATGGTCTTCAGACTTAATATTGTTGGCACAAAGACTTTATCATCTGCATCTTTACAAACAGAAACAAAGCAGGGAGTTTGGGAATAAATAAGTTCGCCCAACGTACGAGACAATCCAGTTCAAACCAACTTTGAATTGGTTGATTTTCTGTTACTTGTGCAATATCACAAAACTGTTGCACTTCACTCACCGTCATATTGTGGATACCTCTAAAAAGAATTAGCATTGATAAACAGAAAAAGCTATTTCCTGCTTCCTCAACTCAACTCCAGATCCTTTGACAGGCAGTTTAGGGTAAAAAAGAGACTCTCTACTGTACTATATTAGATCTGGGGGGGTTTATCTAAGAACTGGAGCAAACGATGAAGCTTGGGCTAATTGGCTAGCCTCTCGTTTATTCTCCCTGTGCTTTGCACGTCTTCTACGCGAAATCATCTTGTGAGGACACAGCAGCATTAACAACTGGATGGTCAGCAAATATTGAAGATGCAGCAATTAATGTAAGTCTGGAGAAACACTGACCAAACTATGCTAACATTAGACTCAAATCAAGAACCCATTGTTTCAGCAGTTACACATAACGCTGGAAATTAAATAAGCAACTGTGTTTGAAAAGAACAATACGTTTGATTTTCACAATAGTTTTAATGAGATTTAAATACATTGGTGTAATTTTTCCCTGCAATTACCAGCGGTTCACTATTTTCAAGTGGTCTTAATAATTTATCAGCAACAATTGGAGAAACACTCCCCATTAAGAATCTGGACCCCATTCTTTCTCACAGTTCAAGTTGTTCTGGATAATTAGTCGAGCAAATTGCCTAAAATGTCTTTGGAAGCACTTTTACCCCCAAACCTCCTTCCGAGCAACCCCGATTTGAACTCTACCAATTCGATTCATGTCTGCACATACCTCCCCACCCCATCCACCCCCCCCTCAAAGCATCTGGGCCGGGGACTTGTCCTAAATTCCAGCTCTAGCTGGCGAGCATCCACCGTCTTTGGGCGACACTGTCCATGAAAGAACAGGAAGAGCCAAATCCTCTGCAGCCCTCAACCCACTGCTGGAATGGGTTTCTGAGTTCTGTCACGCTCTTATTCTGAAACTACCTGTTTGTAGCTTCTTTTTGATACCCTATGGCAATTTTATTTTAGCTTATGGACAAGATTTCTTCAACTGGTTGTCCGAGCTACACGTCTCCAGCAACAGATTTCGATCTGTACAGCCATCCCGCTTGGTGCTGACTTCCATTTCCGCTGAATTTCACAGGTGTGAATGTGACCTGAAGCAGTTATTTAAGCCTCAAGATTCTGTTTTATGATAATACTCATGTAAAGGCAAAGTCGGTTACTGATAATAAAAAAAAAGCACTGAATAAATTTTAGTATTTTTGCAGCCTAGGCAGAGCAGCGCTGTAGTTTAAGCAAACTGTGTTATATTCCACGAATCCAGAGGTCGCTTTTGCGTTGTCATTTGCTTGTTGGGAACATGTTGGTTCACTTTAATGGTAAAATAAATTTAAGAAATGAGAATTTACATATTTTGAAGGCCAGAGACAGGGAAGAATTCATTCATTGATTCGCTGGAGAATTCACTCCTTAAATAAAAATTCTAAAATACAGAGGCAGAGGCGAACAAAACGCACGAACAAAGAAAGTCTGTAAATGCAGACAATCCTATGATGATCAAGATTCCAAGGGCAAGACAAGAAAATCAATAACACACAAAGAAGAATTTAAGATAAAGACAGAAACAAATGCATACATTCTTCTCAGGGTTCTGTTTTACTTCCTCTGCTGAGACGGTTCTGAGATTTGGTCCATCGGGAAGATCTTTGGGTTCATGAATACTTATGTCACTTCTTCTTAAGGTAATTTATGACTCTATTCCAACACAGGTGTCAAATTTGATGTCTTATTAGTTCACATGGTTGCGTTCCACATCTCAAATGAACACCACCGTGGAGTTTTGACATTTGGAAGGTTTTCTTCTCCGGCGATTGATTTGAAGGCAAGTCCTCACTTCCATCGTAAACGCCCCACAGAGCAATGTCCAGAGTCGTCCCGCTGCCACGGATCAGATCAAAATAAAAAAGAACTAAATCCCAGGGGCTCCACAGACTGAGTTACATTTCACATCTCCTTTGTCTTTAGTTCCACTTTATTTTATTTTCCTTGCCGTTTTATTGTTGTTTCTTATTTCCCCACCCTCTTGACCTATCCTCGCCCTCCTTTCCTCGACTCGCTCAACCCATTTTTCTCTTCCCCTATCTGCTCTCTCAAAGATAAAACTCTTGAGAAATCAGTTTCTTTTCCAAGACCCCAAAACTTTGCAAACGCTTTAAAAAACGATGTCTGAAAGTCTCTTGCATAATTGAAAAGAATCATCTTTACAGCCTTTGTGTCTTGCCTTTCTTTTATTTCCTGGATCCAGTTTCCAGATTACTTAGCAGCCTACAAGTCATTTCTTATTAACATTTCTTCCTGTAGCATTGTACGAAATGAGGCTTTTGATTCGCCGCTATGAGAAGTCTGTCATGCATGAGTGTCCTCAGTGTCTGTTTAACATCCAAAGCGTCGTCTATTTCAAATGAGGCTTGCCAGTTTGACTCGCTGAAGGGTGTGTTTCGGGTGTTTGTGTGTGTGTTCATGCTGACATACAACTAAAACGAAAGGAAACCGACTGTGAAGAGATGACTGCGCCTGCTGAGGAAGCGTGTCAGGTCCGTGTGAGGCTGGATGGTGGTCCAACAGGATGCGTGCTGCCTGCCGTCGAGCTGTATTTTCATATTAGATACCATCAGGTTTTGAAAAGGTGAGCAGCTACTGTCCTGGCAAATGGTTCTAGACAGATATTATCATGACTTCGGACGCAGACCACACTGATTAGGCTAAATGTCGCTCGCTAATAGCGGCCTTTCCATAAATTTCAGACAGTCTCCACGCCAATCCAAAGGACTAACCACGCAGAAAAAAGCCTAAAACAGGAGGAGTGATCCTTTATGTTTGTTTTATTGCTTGTAGTTGCTGTTTTATGTTTTAATAAAGTAGTTTTTGCAGCACAGATGTTAGATTTACAGCTGATTTACTGACGTCACCAAATCAAATTTGGGCACCAGATGGTTACGGAACTCCAAATGTTATGGAGCGCTCTGAAAAGACCTCAAGACACCAGAATCGGACAACAGGTGGATGGAGGGAAAAGACTTGGGCGGGATCAAGACTAGGTGATTCGCTGGAAGACTTGAGACAGCAATGAACACCGGCCACGAAGACAAAGATCACGTGAAACGATTTCTGATAATTGTGTAAGTTCTGGCCTCCTCAGAGATACGTCTTACCTTCCTGCCTTACCTTGACTGGATCAGAAGGTTCTTCATACCAATGGCAGGGACACATCCCTTCCCCTCTCTGTTACCTCGGTGACACCTATATACAGTGTATATATATTTTAATGTGGATTTGGACACTGCAGTGTGAAAATACATTGAAGGAAGGAAATTACATTGACATTGAAGGAAATGAAAAAGTGTTTCGCTTGACAACTTCTGGAATATCTTCCAGACAAACTAACTTCTCAGACTCTGGTTACTAGAAGTAATCAGACTGTAAATCGTAATCAGCTTCCCTTCAAAGTCCACTCTGGTCAGGTCATAAAAGAGAAGCTTATAAACTAGGCAGATTTTTTTTTTTTGTTGCACTGAATGAATTATAGATATAGATTTTTTTGTCTGTTGATTAAAATCCATGCAACTGTGGGACCTTCTATTAATTAGAGCTCAATGGGATCACGTACCAGAAAATGAACCCTCCCTGAGGAATTACTTCTGTACGATCTAGAACCTGAGCCAAGTCCTTTCACGTACAGTCGGGCAAATTAGGACACACAGGAAGTCAATTGAAAACAGTGCAGCCAATGAGCTGGAAGACTATAGACCGACGTCTTTGGGATGACAATAATCATCCATGAGATCAGAATGATGATTAGTGTCAAAACGGCGCTTTCATTCGATGACATTAGCGATAACAAAGAAATCTGGTGACTGTTTATTGAGCACAATAAAGGCTGTGGAGAATGAGACACAAAAAATGGGTGGGACAACACAAAGGCGGTCCATCAAAGCTCATTAGCGCAAAGAATGAGACACATTAGGAATTTATGATGCTTTGTTACGATGATGAAAGGGGAAGAACAGAGCTCTGGAAGTAAAAGATGTTCTTATTGTTGTCATGTGGTGCAGAGGTTAAAAACCGCTTTCTACTCTACAGAGAGGCAGCAGTAGAGGTTTGCTGTAAATTAGTGACAATATTAAAAACTACACTTTTGTTTTTGCTTCCATTTTTAGGGGAAACTTATGACATTGTTCTTAATTTTTGGTCAAAGACATCACAAAGAAAATTGGATCTGCCATTGTAAACCAATGTCTAGCCTTGGACTTTGGGAGGAAAAGCCTTCAGGAGCTTCAGGAGATATTAAGGAAACCTGTGGGCAGACACCACCTCAACCAGAGATGCAATCACACAAGTCTTCCCCAACTACTGTATGTACACCTGACTATACATTGACTATACCTTTCCCCAACTACTGTATGTACACCTGACTATACATTGACTATACCTTTCCCCAACTACTGTATGTACGCCTGACTGTACATTGACTATACCTTTTCCGACTTAAGATGCTCACTATGCAGTCAGGTGAACCTGCAGAAGAACCTCCTGGAGGTAGTTTCTACAATCGATAACCCCTCCTGTGACTGGACAGGAGCTCCAACACCTCGTGACATCTCATCAACTTCAAGACTATCGGTTTGATTTTCATTTTCTCCTGCTAACCAATTCTCAAATCTTGAAGGCACCTGCATGCCACCTCAAAATCACGTTTCCTGAGTCCAAAGCAAACATTTCAAGCATCATCCTGATGTTTTATAATCAGGGTCGTGTCGGGTACACCGCCTAAACGAGCGTCCGGTATAAATCTGGATCTTTTAGAGACTATCGACTGAGAACTTGTCAGATATCTATACTTACAATGAAGAAAAATCCTCAGTTGTGTCACATCTTTTTATGATAGCAGGCATCAACCTGACAAACCTCCACCTCCTCCTGACTGACAGCCCTGCTGGCTGAACCACCCACTCACCCACCCGCCGCCATTACAGCCATCCATTCTGACCGACACTTCACCCCAGTTTCTTTCTTATGAGCTCTCCCCTACCTCGGTTTGTACAATATCTTCAGCAGAGTTACTTGGAGAACTTTTCTCCATCCTGCCACGGTGCGTTCGGAAGTCACGGCTATTTTCTACCTCGACACCTCAGTAAAATATCTTTATTTAGCCGAGTGCTCTTGACAGGAATACAGTGGCAAGGCTGGATGCTCGTGGCTCCCCGAGATGAAACCTCAGCTATACATTTCATTTCATAGCTTTTAATACTGCGTGTTTTCTGCTCATTGTTTCTCCTGAGTTTATTGATTCAAGTTAATAAAGAAAGTGTTCTATCAATAGTTTTCTGGGGTTTATGACCAGGGATATTGATCCAAAGTTCAAATCGGAGGCTTTTCTTTAAATGGTTTTGGATTAAATTTAGAAATTATCAGGTTCAGAGCTGAAATAAGAGCGATTAAGAGGATAAAAACATGAACAAAGATCAAGACCCCAACACCAGTGCTCGTTTGGTTCGCCACAGTAAATCTCAACGCCCTGACGGGTCGTCTTCATCTGAGAGGAAGTGAAAGTCTCATGAAAAACTTTATTATTTAACTTCTCCTCCGTCGCTTGAGCCTAAAACGGAGAGAACGAAAGATTGAGCAACACAGAAAGGAAGAAGGTTAGGGCCAAACGGCTGCAATAAAAATGATGTATGAGACGTCACTCTGTGATTGGCTCAATACATCACCCTCAAAATGCTAGCCGGTGTGCACGGGCGCACACACACACACACACACACACACACACACACACACACACACACACACACCTAAGCAGGCCGGCGTGGGAGTCCCGTCTGCCTGCAGGCTAATATTTGCAAGATAAAATAAGAACTTCACCAATATGGGACGGAGCGATTCTTTATTGGACGGTATTAGCTCAACCGGAGTATCGACACACACACACACACACACACACACACACTCTCACACACACTCGGCTGCTCCGGCGCCATCAGAAGCTAACAGGCTTCTTTGTGTTTGACTGGGACATTTATAAAAACTGGAAGCACAGGAGTATTAAGGCTGATATAAGCAGCTGGTAACTAAGTGGGATGACGGCGGCGGCAGCTGCTCTGATTGATGTGTGTGTTGCTGCTCGCTGATGCTTGATGCTTCCAATGATGCTTATGAATTTCCAAAAAAGCACAGAGGTCTGAGATGGGGGGGGGGAGGTGATGCACAGCCCCACCGCCGCCGCCGAATAATAGATGCGTTCCTCCTTTGTTGATGTTCTTTGTTAAATCTCTCTTCGGATCAGACATCCTAAAACAAAGGTGCTGTCGGCGGGCAGACTTTATTTTTGCAGCAGAAAAAACAATTCACAGCCTCTCTGTTATTCGCTTGTGTGTTTACTCTCCTCTTTATTAGTTTGCCGTCGTGTTTTTTCCCTCCAGAAATATGAAGTGTCTCTCTATGAGCTGCGCAACATCGTTTTTGTTCATTGATCACCGGCGACGTTTTAGCTTTGGTAGCATTTTTGGGGTCAGATTTTGCAAAAGGAAATGTCGTAGCGCAGTCATGTATCAGCGAGGGACGTTATAAGTCTCTGGTTTTCCTAGAGATCTACCCCAACTACAACTTTCTTTATCAGATCGCTGCCCAGTATTGATTTTCAGTTCAAGAATTTTTACATTCTTACCAATGCAGAAAAACTACATACATCAGTTTATTGGAGAAATAACCAAAATGACTCATAGCACAATATGTTTTAGTGATAGTTTGGTACCAGAGATGGAATATTGTTCAGTTTGACTTCAAAAAAACAAGTTTTGAATGAATCTGCATTTAATTTTAGACATATTCATGGTCTTCAGAGGATGAATTAAAGGCTGCAGATGAAGATTGTTCCCAAAGTTTAAACTGCAGGTCAGCCGGTTGGTGAATTGATCATTTTATGTGTAAAATATCAAATACTACCAATCATGAATGTATGGATGCATGGATGGATGCATGGATGGATGGATGCATGGATGGATGGATGGATGGATGCATGGATGAATGCATGGATGGATGGATAAACCCCCAACCTGTCCTGAGACGCTGCCACTTCCTGCTTCGGAGGCCGGACCGGTGTCTGGGGAGGGGTAGATAGACGCTTGAAGTCGCCCCCACCCCGCCGGTCTTGCCCTTGGCGCTGACAGTGCGGTTGCCCTTCGCTCTGGAAGATGTCAGATCCGTTGTGTGTTTGGACGTGTGTGTGGGAGCGGCGTCACCCGGGTGGAGACACTCGGATGGCAGGAAGCGTGACAGGGGTCAATGAGGAAGGGGAGCGCTGACGCTGACATCACTCGACCTCTGATGACCGCTCTATCGGTGTGTGTGTGTGTGTGTGTGTGTGTGTGTGTGTTATACAAGACCACAGCTACTTGATTGGTGGAACAAAGAGGTTTTAGATTTGGCAGCGCAGTAAAAACACCTGTTAGAAAAGGATTTAATGTCCCATTCAGACGTTTTCCTTCTCCTCTCTTCTCTGTTGACATCATTAAGTTCTAGATTTCAATGTGGGACATTTAAAGGTGATGGATGGACAGAATGAATAAACTTCTAGTCTGGTCTCTAGATGCTTGTTAAGAGTCCACAATTCATTTCCACCAACGTTCAAGAGGAAAAAGCGACAAACTGAATGAGTGATGATGATGAATACTCTACACTGCAAAAAGTTTGGGTTAAAACACCAGAAATAAAAACTGAATGTGAGGAATAATGGCTCAAAACAAGTGACGTAATCTCCACATGTACAGAGATAGTTGTAATTCATGAGAAACCTGAACGTAAGTTGTTCTAGAAATGATAAATGCGACATGTAAGAGTTTAAGTCACGACAAAAACCAAACTATTTGAAGCGTAAAAAAGTCAAATGTGCTCTTTTTTTTTGGATGCATTCAGTGACAACTAAAACCTCATCTGCTATGAGACCTCATGAATGAGAAAGTGAGCTCTGCAGATTTAAACATTTATCGGCGCTTTTCATTTTAAAATTAAAAAAGGGATTCGCCTGCAGCTACAATAAAATATTTTCACTCAGATAAAAGCTGAAGAGACGAAGACGTCACGCTCCAGAAGCTGATCTGAATCCTCCCGCCGCGGGACGGCGTGATTGTCAGGAGTCGACTTGAAGCAGGGTGAGAGTTTGGGTGAAGGGTCCTGCTTACTTTACATAATTTAATTCCACGTATTTAAATTCTATTAAAGGCTATTTGTTTCAAGTCTTCTGCTTGGTTGCACCTGAGACTCCCGGAGGCTGAAGAAGTCGTTACGGGTCAACGGGCCCTCGCCGTGGCTGGCGTACGTGAGAGGATGGAAGCATTTTGGAGATTCACACAGGACGGAAGATGGCGAATAACACCAAGAGATTCCACTTTTAAAGTAAATTTAGAAAATAAAAATTACAATTAATTTAAAAATGTAATTTAATTCTTTGCTGACGGCTCCTCTTTAAAGTATAAAAATGCATCAAAACATGTAACAAATACATGTTACGATTGCCAGGATGCTAGGTAATAGCCAATGGCAGAGCAGCTATAAGAATGTTGCGTTCAGGAACCTGTGGGAGAAGCGAGTATCAGCCCATACTGTGTTTTTACCTTTCGTTACTTGAAATTTCTTTCATAACTAGAGGCAATATTTTCCTGTTGAGGCGTTTCGTCAGTAGAAAATTTCGTAAGTAGAGACATTCTGAAGTAGAGGTACCGCTGTACGGGATTTCAAGGGTCTGTGCGAAACACTGAAAGGTGAAACCAGATGAGGTCACGTCCTCATCGTGACCTCAGGATTAAACCTGCTGCACTTTCAGGTTGGGGAATAAAAATACATTGAATTTTAAAGCTGTTTTTTTTTTCAGGTTTCACCCGACAGCCTCCGGTTTGGCTCAGGGTCGACCGGCCTCCAGACTCCAGGGTGTATTTATGGCGGCGGCCATCGTCCTAGATATTAATGGACTTTAAATGGAGAGACAGAGAAACTGCAAAGACACACTAATGTCCTCTTCATTTTTAACCTTGACCTACCTATTTTGCACCTGGGGTAACTGCTGCCAAACACACTACACACACACACACACACACATGCAAAAGATGAATTCTGCAGAGGAGGTCATTTATAATTAGTTTCACAGCACGACAGCAGTCCTGCTCCGCCACACACAATCAAACACACCTCTCCTCGTCCGCCCGCGTGTCCAATCAGTATTCAAGACAATCACGTAATCACTTTTTTTAATAATGCATCTCCCACTGTGTGTGTGTGTGTGTGTGTGTGTGTGTGAGGGGGGTGACGTGGAACAACAGAGCGGGGCTGGATCTTAGGCAATGAGCAACGGGAAAAATGATGAAAAGAAAACCATTACGCTCACAGTTTACTTCTGCGTTGCACTTTTAACGTGGTATTTTTCTCCCAGCGGCAGCAGTGTGTGGCTGTCAGGAGGTGTGACAGCTCTATAGCTCCACGCCAGCCCCCACACGGGTCGCCGTTGAAGGCCCGGGGAGAGCTGCAGTGATCCAAATGATGGTAAAGTATTAGAATTAGATTATTTATAATGTAAATTTATTTTATTTACATTAAGATAATCCATACTGGAATCTCTAAAGGACATTCGTCAAACTCTACATGTGGCCTTCTACATCATTTTATGTGGCTCATGAGAACATAAATGGTCACAGTGTTTAAAAATAAATATAAATATACTTTTTCTGTGCAATGTAAAGTTTTTTGACTTAAATTACATTTAGTTACATTTATAAGTTACAACTGGGGCCTTTGAGGACACCCCTTCTCTAAAGGGTTTTGTGTAACTTTTCACAGGCTGAAAAAATAAAAATTAAAAAAAAAAACTACAAGCCCAAAAAAATCATCTTACCTGAACCTGACATTTCATTTAATAAACCTGTGGTGAAAAAAAAAAAAAAAATTGGTTATTCATTAATTGATCAGCTTTGCTTCAAAGATAGTTTGTTGTTTGAGCCCCCTTATCTCAGATTTCCCTGACATTGGTTCTGGAGGGGAGGTATTGGGGGCTTCTGATGCTGATTTTGTTATTATTTTATTTATTATTTCTGTTCCAAATATAAGAAAACCCTGAAATAAAAATCCGAGTGGCGAAATCATCCGATGCTGCCACCTAGCGGACGGAGACGGAACTGCGTTCGTGGGAACAGAATAAAAATGGCAAAAAAAAATTTTTAAGGACAAGACGAACGTGTTGACGTCACTCTTCTCTAAAGATCAGACCGGGTGACGTGTTGCTTTTATTAGTCCTTCAAATGACATAAATAGTCTGTGACATCGATGCTCGCCTTTCTATTAGTTCATCACCGACGCGTAAGAGTTTCATCATCCGCGTCTGTGCGCGTCCGGCCGGGCTGCAGCCGCGGCAGCCGCTCCTTACAGCGGCGTGTTTTTGATGAGGGTTGGTGTGTGTGTGTCACAGAGCCACCCTGTCCTCTCTTTCACCCCGAAAATACAGAAATACTCCCTCCTCATCCCCTCATCTTCTTCTTCCTTCTCTCTCCGCGCCCCCCATCCTCTCCCCTCCGCCTCCACCAGGCTTTGATCCGCCCCCGCAGCCACGCTGCGGAGATGACAGGGGGAGGAAAAGAGAGTGGAGAGGGGGAGAAAGAGATGACAGCTCCTCAACAAGTGTGGAGCATCAGGAGAGAGAGGGGGGGGGCGAGGGGGGGGGGTGTTATTCTGATGAGGAGCGTCTCAACGCGGGAGGAGGAAGAGACATGCGGCATCAAGAGACGCTGGAGCTGGGTTACGCACGTGCGTAAACACACACACACACACACACACACACACACACACACACACACACACACACACACACACACACACACACACACACACACACACACACACACACACACACACGTTAACCGGCTCTGTTTACCCTCGATCTGGGGATGTCTTCCGCCGGCTCCGGGTGTAACGCATCCCATAATAATCAGTCCTAAAAACAGACGCTGCTCGGTGCCGCCGGGGCCTCGAACACACCGACAGACCATAAAGGTGTGAACGGAGCAGCTTAAAGGTCAGCGCGGTGTCTTCAGCACCGCCAACTCTTCACGGAGAGATAAAAAATAATCTGAACGTTTGATGCGTTTGGAATCTGAATCCGATTTCAGGATTTACTTCGTTCCACTGAGACGACAAATGAATATAAATGATATAAACTTCATATAAACTCCATATAGATGACGTAAACCATATATAGATGATGTAAACTACATGTAGATGATGTAAACTAGAAATAGATTGTCATAAGATACACATAGATTACATAAACTACATATACATGACAAACTACATGTAGATAACATAAACTACAAATAGATGATTTAAACTATATATAGATGACATAAACTACATGTAGATTACATAAACTATATATACATGATATAAACTACATATGGATTACATTAACTACATGTAGATAACATAAACTACATATAAATGACAAACTACAAATAGATGACATAAACTACATATAGATGATATAAACTACATATAGATAACATAAACTACATATAGATGACATAAACTACATATAGATGACATAAACTACATATAGATGACATAAACTACATATAGATGATATAAACTACATGTAGATAACATAAACTACATATAAATGACAAACTACAAATAGATGACATAAACTACATATAGATGATATAAACTACATATAGATGATATAAACTACATATAGATAACATAAACTACATATAGATGACATAAACTACATATAGATGACATAAACTACATATAGATGATATAAACTACATGTAGATAACATAAACTACATATAAATGGCAAACTACAAATAGATGACATAAACTACACATAGATGACATTAACTACATATAGATAACATAAACTACATATAGATGACATAAACTACATATAGATGACATAAACTACATATAGATGACATAAACTACATATAGATGACATAAACTACATATAGATGACATAAACTACATATAGATAACATAAACTACATATAGATGACATAAACTACAAATAGATGACATAAACTACATATAGATGATATAAACTACATATAGATGACATAAACTACATATAGATGATATAAACTACATATAGATAACATAAACTACATATAAATGACAAACTACAAATAGATGACATAAACTACATATAGATGATATAAACTACATATAGATGATATAAATTACATATAGATTACATTAACTACATATAGATGACATAAGATACATATAGATTACATTAACTACATATAGATAACATAAACTACATATAGATGACATAAGATACATATAGATTACATTAACTACATATAGATAACATAAGATACATATAGATTACATTAACTACATATAGATAACATAAACTACATATACATGACATAAACTACACATAGATGACATTAACTACATATAGATAACATAAACTACATATAGATGACATAAACTACACATAGATAACATAAACTACATATAGATAACATAAACTACATATAGATGACATAAACTACATATAGATGACATAAACTACATATAGATAACATAAACTACATATAGATAACATAAACTACATACAGATGATATAAACTACATATAGATAACATAAACTACATATAGATGACATAAACTACATATAGATAACATAAACTACATACAGATGACATAAACTACATATAGATGACATAAACTACATAAAGATGACATAAACTACATATAGATGACATAAACTACATATAGATGACATAAACTACATAAAGATGACATAAACTACATATAGATTATATAAACTACATATAGATGACATAAACTACATAAAGATGACATAAACTACATATAGATGATATAAACTACATATAGATGACATAAACTACATAAAGATGACATAAACTACATATAGATGATATAAACTACAGAAGATGCCGTAATGCCGTAAACAGCATATAGATGATATTAACTACATAGAGATCATGTAACCCACAAACCAATGACATAAACTATACATTAAGTAAGTAAAATTCTTCTAAATGATGTAAATACTGTATATAAAAGCTGTATATATTTGACTCCCCCCCCCTCCTCCTGTGTCTCCTCCCTGAGTCTTCCTTCCTCTCATCACCATGTCAGCACGAACACAATTTAAAGATCTGAAATGTTCAAAACATTTTAAGTTGGAGGAAAGTCATTCTTTCAATCCAGAACGTATTTCCTCGTTGAATTGAACACGCTGACGTGTGTGTGTGTGTGTGTGTGTGGGGGGGGGGGGGGGTCATGTTTTTCAGGATCGGCGGCTCTAGATTGAATCCAGCTTCCCTTTCTCTCCTGCCAACCACTAGAAAAGGTTCCAGATCAACACACCGGAGATGCTGATGTGAATGAAGTGTGTGTGTGTGTGTGTGTGTGTGTGTGTGTGTGTGTGTGTGTGTGTGTGTGTGTGTGTGTGTGTGTACGTGTGTCAGGATAATTGCCTGGATTTATGGGTGACAGGAACAGTTTACTGTGTCATTTGGATTTTCAGGGACAAGAGTTCACTCGGCGGTGAATGTGACAAAGAGCTCGCAAACACACACACACACACACACACACAGACACAGACACACACACACACACACACACACAATCTGACTGGGACGCGTAGGAGTTTCACAGCTTATAGTGTTTGCATGTGGCGGCGATAGCTCGTGTATTGAATGTGTGGAATGGAGGAGCGCTACATGCGAGGAGACAGATGCTAAAGCTTGGAGTGGCACACAAACACAAACAAACACACAGACACACACACACACACACACACACACACACACACACACACACACACTATGCATGATGCCCAAATATCTGTCAGACGCCTCCATGAAGCTGATGCGCTCAGCACTCCTGACTGTCCCACAGATGAACTCCTGCTACTGAGATTCACACCAACCCAAAAAGGGAGTCTGATCAAATATTCCAATTCCCCACTGTCAACCCCCCACCCCCCCAGACACATACACACACACACACACACACACATTCAGACACAAAAAAAAAAAAAGAGTGTGGGATGACGGTGGAATATTAATATCCAGCCTATTTACATTTCAAGCCCAGCGACTGTCAGCATCTCTGTTTGGGGAGCGAGTTGGGGGGGGGGGGGGGGTTGCTGCTATAAGAACACACAGATCTGGCCTCGCTCTTAGTTTCTCCTCCAACCTTTAAACCCACAACATGATGTTGGGCCGATGATGAAACTGCAGTCAAACGAGGGGAAGCTGCCGTTTCATCTGCGTTTTGTTTACCGCGTTTACGCCGCCTCCCCTCAGACGAACCGCCACAGAATCACATCCAGTTGGTGTCTTTTCTCTCTTTTCATTCCGTTTCTCCCCCCCCGCCTCACTTCAATATGAAGTTATCAGAGGCCGAGGTGCCAAAGCTGCTTTCAAAGTCCATCCAAGAGCAGCCTGGTTCTGTTTGCACCACATTTTAATCACTTATTTTTTTCCTTTAATGACTTCCTATTAAGTGTTTTTGTCTCTCTGCATATAGAAATATACAATAAGACAGGTGAACTGGTGAGGAGGAGCATTTAACTGGTACTGTGGAACAGAACGTGTCAATAAAGATATTACTGCTGTTGTTTTTGGGAGATATTTACACTTTCTTTGTAAATTACTGAGATAAAATAAGTTCTGCTTTGTCAGAACATTTTTAAACAGAATAGTTACTGACTTCAACAAATAAAAATAAATAACATTATTAATATTTGATCCATTGCTTTGCTTTGAAAGAGACAAACGTCCATCACAGCTTCAGGTGTTGATTTGAGGTGGGTTTTTTTTTATTTTTTAATTCTATTCTGTCTGATTAAAGTTAAAAAAAAAAAATACTTCATTTAAAGTTATATAAAATAAAAGAAGTGTCAGAATTAGAGAACCCAGTAAATGAAGGAGCTGCAAACTGGAAATGTTTACTTTTAATAAATGACTCAAGGTTCAAATGAGTGCAGCTGTCCGTGAAGTCAGTCTGAACCAAACCGACAACTTTAAACGTGTCTGATTTGGTAACAACTTTATTTAAAAAAAAAAAAAGTGTGACGTCATTCTGTCTATTAATATTCAGGTGAGCGATATTTGTTCAGAAAGCAGGGAGACAAACAAGAGGACGAGATGAACAAAAACTTCTGACAGGCAGGAAAACAAAAGACGCTCATCAAACAGACGTCAGACGCCCGACGCGCCGCTTTGGATTAGACTCACTCACAATCCAGAGCCTGGATTAGATGTTAGATTAGTTCGTCTGTCTGTTTTGTCATTTGGATTCAAGTCATAATTCAAATTACTATGACTGAATATTACTGTAACCTGGCGGGAGGAGCGCCTGACGCGCCCAGTGGACCGCGGGCCGTGACGCGCCGATTGTTTGCGCGTCTTTCTCTCCCCACGCACGTGTTTTAAACACATTACACAGTTGAAGATGAGTTAAGCAGCCTCCTCTTCTCTCCACGCAAATCTCCATCTTCTCTTATCCCCGTGTCGCCTCGTCTGGGACTCAACTCCAGGCTGGAGGATCAGGGAGGAGGATGCGTAAAAACGGATGTCTGCGCCAGGAGGCGCGATAACACTTGAAATGGGAGGTTCATTTATGGAGATTCCTGCCTTTTTTGTTTTTGTTTCTCTGTCAGAACACTGGTGGGATGTTGGTTGAACAACAGAGGATGTCACAGCGGGGTCAAGAGACGTTTTAATCAAACGATCTCACGCAGAAAAAGGCAGAGAGTCAGAAATGCGTCCGGCGGGCAGCCAGCAGGAGCGGATGTCTGGAATCAATAATGTTCTCTGCGTTAAGAGGGGGGAAGACGAACATACTGGGGGCCAAACGCTGTCCTGCATTGCCCCCTACAGGAGAAACAGGAGAACTTTTACTCTAGATTAAAGGTAATGCTCTTATTCTCATTTAAATATCTAAATACTTATATTTAAACATATATTAAACACAGAAATGACATTTTAGAGTGAGTCAATTTTTATTTTTCACCTTTTTAAATTGAATTTAATTTTTTAATTCCATTTTTAATGTAGAAAAAAAATAAAAAATTAAATTAAAAAATTAAAATTTTCCTTTGTATCTGGTTGTGGCTTCTGGTCATCCTGCAAGAAATTAGAAGTTTTAAGAAGTTCCAGGAAAAGACAAAAAAATTGAAATAATGTCAAACAAGAACTGCTGAAGACACAAAACTTTTCTTCATCCTCTCCGTCTGCGTTCTTCTACATCGAGGCTTATATCAAATCAAATATAAGCCTTTATTATTTATTATTATTCATTATTTCTCAGGGTCACACTTCACTGTGTAAAGTTCAACACTGTGGATCACCGGGACCAGAATATCACCTGGATCCAGATCATCCTTCAAAGTGTGGCAGATCTTACTGGGCTGATGACATTTTAATCCAAATAAAGTGTTATTCATGACGTTAGAAGTCATTACATCATTAAGCCGCTTCGTTCTGTAGCACTACAAATAATACAGATACTGTACACACATCTATATGTGGTCTAGAATGGGTCCGAGGGCGATGGAGCTCGAACCATCCACCCCAGAGACGTGATCCGTAGACGCCTCTGAGGTCCGATCTGTTTCCTCCTGTTGCAGGCTGGAGAATTCAGGTGGGAAAAAAAAAAAAAAAAAGGAGCCCGAGGTAACTGTGAAATCGACGAAAAGAAAGAGTCACATCCCTGGTTGCCATGGCAACACTCCTGCTCTTCACCAGAGCATCATCCCTGAGTGAGGAAATATACGTCTGTCTGTGGCGTGGAAGAAATACGAGACGGACGGACAGGCAGCAGCAGAAAGAGAGACGGACACGAAGCCTCGTCTAATTACCCCCAACTCCCAAAATACTCATTAGGATTCATCAGAACACACGTGTGCGCACACAAACACACATACTCACACACACACACACACACACACATTCATCATCTTTATGGAAATAATTCACATTCCGAACGAGCCCTCAGCACAGACAGACGCACTCCAACTCACCATGAGTGGGTGGACCTGGAATTTAATTCAGTCCACCCAAACCTCCAAAATACAAATGCGATTTTCTGACATCAGTTTCTTGCATTACATTTACACGTTTGTGAATTTTTTTATTACATATCTCGTGAGGATGTGATTATTGAACTTCCTTGAACTTCAATCAGACTGTCTGAATATTATGTCAACATCAAATTCACACTTTTGTCCAAGAAACACACAAAAAGATAAAATCACACAATGTGGAGTCATACAGTGATTGTGATATTTACTTGTTGTTATATGACAAACACATTTTAAATTCTTCCAGGTAAGTCAAACAACAAGTCAGTCGTCCCATGAAACTTCTCTGTGGGGGGGAAGTGGAGACAGGATCACTGGTGACGGAGCAGCAGTTCTATGTGTTGGAGCACCAGCAAGAAAAACAGGATGCATTTATGGTGAAAATGGTTCAAAACAACAATTAAGGTAATTATTTCTAATGTGACTCGGCTGCTTCACAACAATCAAACTCAAACTAGATTGAGTTAGCCCTGAACCGCTTGTCCTCCACTGGAAGAGCCCAGTGGGGGCTCTAGAAAGCACTTTACCATGTTATATCCAGTGAGAGAGGGCTCTAGAAAGCACTTTATCATATTATATCCAGTGACAGGATTCTCTAGAAATAACTTTATTATGTTATATCCAGTGAGAGTGGGTTCTAGAAAGCATTTTACCATGTTATATCCTTTGAAAGGGGGTTCTAGAAACCACTTTACCGTGTTGTATCTGGGGTGAGGGGGCTCTAGGAACCATTTTACTACGTTATATCCGGTAAAAGGGGGCTCTAGAAACCATTTTACCATGTTATATCCGGTAAAAGGGGGCTCTAGAAACCATTTTACCATGTTATATCCGGTAAAAGGGGGCTCTAGAAACCATTTTACCATGTTATATCCGGTAAAAGGGGGCTCTAGAAACCATTTTACCATGTTATATCCGGTAAAAGGGGGCTCTAGAAACCATTTTACTATGTTATATCCGGTAAAAGGGGGCTCTAGAAACCATTTTACCATGTTATATCTGGTAAAAGGGGGCTCTAGAAACCATTTTACCATGTTATATCCGGTAAAAGGGGGCTCTAGAAACCATTTTACCATGTTATATCCGGTAAAAGGGGGCTCTAGAAACCATTTTACCATGTTATATCCGGTAAAAGGGGGCTCTAGAAACCATTTTACCATGTTATATCCGGTAAAAGGGGGCTCTAGAAACCATTTTACCATGTTATATCCGGTAAAAGGGGGCTCTAGAAACCATTTTACCATGTTATATCTGGTAAAAGGGGGCTCTAGAAACCATTTTACCATGTTATATCTGGTAAAAGGGGCTCTAGAAACCATTTTACCATGTTATATCCGGTAAAAGGGGGCTCTAGAAACCATTTTACCATGTTATATCCGGTAAAAAGGGGCTCTAGAAACCATTTTACCATGTTATATCCGGTAAAAAGGGGCTCTAGAAACCATTTTACCATGTTATATCCGGTAAAAAGGGGCTCTAGAAACCATTTTACCATGTTATATCCGGTAAAAGGGGGCTCTAGAAACCATTTTACCATGTTATATCCGGTAAAAAGGGGCTCTAGAAACCATTTTACCATGTTATATCGGAAACTGAGAGACATCCTAAAGTGAACTTTACCACGTTTGATTAACCACAGATGAACCCTAGAGTTTGTAATTGTTTTTTTCTTGTTTTGTTTTATTTTATTTTGCTTTGTTTAGTATAAAGAATTACCAATATCTCACTCTGTGAAACTTTTCTTAAACTTGTGGGACTTTTACATCCAGCTGAACAAGTCTCTGCTACTTGAAAACACTTTGACAGATTATTAAGTGAACCCATCACCACCAGAAAAATCCCACCGAATGTCACAGAATACTGAAACCTTTTCATCTGGGCTCTGTGCTGACTTTCACATTTCTACTTCTTTATTCCAGGTCTGAACTCAGATTGAATAATGAAAAACCTGTGACAGAGTTCTATGGAAAACTATGGGGAACATTTAATGATTTGTATATCAACAACAACAATAGCTGTAGCATAACAATTATTTTATGCATAAATGTTAAACTATTTATAAAGCACTGTTAAGAATACTGAAAGGTGTCAGTGTCGCATCTTAAATTTAAACATAACACACGAGGAGTCGACTGCAGGAGCCCGAATACGCCGGAGTTTGTTGAAGACTTTTGATGCCGTGCCAAAAAAAAAAAAAAAAGATGCTTTAGTCGAGTCGGGATGCGATCAGAGTGAACGGAGGAGATGAGCTGATTCTGAGGTGGGAACAGTTTTTTCGATCACATCCACAGCTGATCGTCTCTCAACGCAGACACAGAAAAATAAAATATAAAATGTAAATAACAGTAAGTGCACTTTGGAGTTTGTAAGAGCACCGTATTATCATGGAGAATTTTATTTCTAAAAATCCATGTGTCAGTTTGTTTATGCATTGAAACTGATCTTCAAGAATTTATTATTGATCCTTTTCTAAGGACTGGAGCGAAATCGTATTTTGTCTTTGTGGTGAAGGAATAATATTTATCATATATACAGTCCATACGATATGCATGCATTCTGTTGTGTACGTGGTCACAGTTTAACACCAGACTCACGTATTAATCCTGCAGCCATCAAGCACACTCCTGTTCACTAATTCACATCCGTGTGGAACATCGGTCAAGCTCTAGCCCTGGGTCAGCGGACAAGGTCACGAGGTCATACTAGAATATATACTGATCCATTCACACCACTCAAAAAAAAAAAAAAATTAAAATAATAATAAAAATCCTCCATGCCCTCAAATTGCTGTCATCTAGACCTCTGCGCTGACCCGTGACAACCCAATGATTTCCATTCGGGCAGGTCTACATAATTTCAGGATTCTCTTTACAGTTTGACGCTTTTAAAGAGAGCAGATGTTATAAAATCACCAGAATCACATGTTTGACTGTATTTTCATAAAATGTGCAGCTGGAATGCTGTGGATGTCTGCTACCTGCATCTCATGCTGCAGGTGAAACAATTAGCCTCAAAATCCGATTTAAATTCATATAATAGTTGATTTAATCCTTGAAATAAATACTAGAAAATCCTACTATGTATATGACGTTTGTGCACGTTGCAACACATAATTGTAATTCCGCTGAATTCCCATTGAATCCAATGATTGCATCCGAACTGAGGGCCTCTTTTTGTTTTCTTAACAGTGCTGAGTCAACCGAGCCTGATAGGGAAGGCGGGCAAAGCTATGTTAAAAGTAACCCAACGAGCAGCTGGGGCAACCAATGGCAAGACGAGTCGTCGTTTAAACCGACCAATGGGAGCAGCCGGATGGCGCGCCTCTCCTCTCACAGCACGCTGGGGGCGGTGCTTGTCGGCGAAGCCCCTCCTTACAAGACGGTGAAGTTTGGTTGCACACAGGCTGCAGTTTCAGTTTGTTTTATTCACCATTTTGAGTAGCTGAAGGTAAAAAAAATAAGAATATTTGCGCGTGGAGGGCAAGTCGCGGCCGTACTTTTATTCCCAGGCGCTAGCTCACACGGCGGAATAGTGCGCCAACCTCGCTTCTCCCCCCCCTCGGTGTTTTGCAGAGCGGGAATTATTTCTTTTTTTTTTTTTTTTTTTTTTTTTTCTTTCCCTTTTCTTCTCCCCCCTTTCTCACATCCTTTAACCTCTACAGTATTCCTGCAAAATGTCAAGACCAGTGAGGTAGGTGTGCTAAATCTGTCCTCCGCTCTCTCTTGTGAGGTTAAACGAACGCCGCGCTTTTGGCGAGCATCGCGGATAAACACGCATCGTCTGGTCCACGCGGTGCCGATTGAGCTGCGAATTTGTTGATTTCGTGGAAAAAATAATGTGTGGGAATGTGCGAGTTGTGCAGCCCTCTCTCTTTTTTTTTTTTTTTTTTTGGCTAACATGGATCCCAGCGGCGTGGACTGTTCGCCATGTCTTGTCTGAAGATCCGCGCCGTTG
The DNA here is from genome assembly GCA_013358685.1 of Antennarius maculatus. Classification (NCBI taxonomy): domain Eukaryota; kingdom Metazoa; phylum Chordata; class Actinopteri; order Lophiiformes; family Antennariidae; genus Antennarius; species Antennarius maculatus. The sequence continues at coordinate 24,373,703 of CM023609.1, read as the reverse complement.
TGTCGTGTCGTGTCGTGTCTATCATGCTTATGATGGACTTTGCTAGCCGTTATGTAGGCCGAGCGGTGTGAATATAACCACATATGTTTTTATTTTTGTTTTTTTTAACCTTTTGCGTGGTAATATATTCCCTTTCCGACTGGGGATGGGAATATGGCTACCCATTCATCCAGCGGAGGCTCTGTGGAAGCTAACGCACCCCCACCAGCAGCGCCAGATCTGAAAGGAAAAAAAAAAAAAAAATCACCGGAGGAGGAGGAGGTGGTGTTCGGCCTCGGGATTTGATCTTGTTGCCGCGCAGACTAGGCACGTCTGCCGTAGTCGCACCCCTTTTTGTTTTGTTTTATTCATTATTCTTATTCATATTTCATCGCGTGTAAATGTTTCCATGTCGTTTAAATGTCGTTTATTAGCCGATAAGAACGTGTCGTCGTCGGTTAAAAGGTTTTTAAGCGAGAGCGGATCTACGTTTTTTTTTTTTTTTTTTTTTTTTTTTTTTTTTTTTAGCGCTGGCAGTAAATTATCATTGCTGGCTGATGTCAGAGGAGGGCGGAGAACTACAGAAAGTGACTGACCACACCCCCACAATGCCTGATCGCAGAGGTTGTAACAATGCGCGAGTCGCGAGCTGCTTTTATTTCAAATTAAAACGTCCGTTTATGTCGTCTAATCTAAAACCGTGTAAACTCGTGATTTTTTTTATGTTTGGTTTTTTTTTTTTTTTTTTTTTTTTTTTTTTTTTCCCAAGTGCTGCATTTGTTGCTCCGGAATGTAAAAATGACTTTAAAATGTCTCCATAAATGTTATTTCATTAACTGTATTTGCAATAAGAAAAAAACATTTTAATTTGAAAGGTACTTACGTCTGTCTCAAAAATATTAAAATTCTATCATTCTAATCACAATTATCATATATACACCTCCCCATGCATAATTAATTTACACATTATTTAAGGTTGTTAAAGATATGAATATTTTTATACTTAAATACTTTCATAATCCAATACAAAAATTTCAGCCCAATATTCTTAAATATGATAATGTGTGATTTTAATATACCTGTCCATTTAAACTTGAATTAACTTGATTAAAAGTCATTTATGCAATCAAATGTAATACTGTATGTAGCGGATACTAGAAAACTTAAGTTTTGGCATTCAAATGATTTGATTATTATAATATGGCGCAAAGTTGCATATCTGTCAAATGAAGCATGCCTCCTAACCCTTTGGTTAATTCTTTTACTACCATATCATGTTATAAAAACAGACATTCCCTGACCTAACATGATTACAATTTCCTTTTGTCACCAACACTAAAATGCTTTGTGTCCTTTAAGCTGCAAGTCATACATATAATCTATTGTCAGGGTAAACATTAACCCTGACTTTAATTAACATTAATCCATTCCCAAAAGTTGGCTTACAACGTAAAATAAAAAAAAATAAATACAAAGTAATAAATGAAAAAAAAAATACATATATGTGATAGAATGTATATATATATATAAAAATGATGAATGAAGATTGAAGTTGGTGCAAGGATGTGTTCATAGTTGTCACATTCCATTTTAACAGCCCCCAGTTATCTTGTGGGGGGGAAAGACATAGATGGCAGCATATTTTGTGTACCTTCAACAGTAATGGTGCCTTCACATACGTGGCCCCTCACAGGCTGGCAGTCAAGGGCCTCCACAGCATCACAGGTGCTGGCATTGGTAACAGTCTTCATTGGTGTCTGAAAGTGGTTTGAAGCGGTTTGTCAGTCCATCTCCAGGGAGCTCTGGCTCTGAGAGCTCCATGTTCCTGGATGTTGTAGATGTGTAGCTTGTTTTTCACATTGTATAGATGTACATCACATTTATAAATGCATTGACTGATTTGGTCAACTGGCAATGGTTTTCCAAAAGTTTTGTCATATGTTCAGATAGATTCAGGTCCCTTGCCACCCGTTAAGCAATATTTAGCATTCTCAGCATGATTATAAATTTAATTGCGTCAACAGGGTACTTATTATTCCAAAATGCAATCAAATTGAACAACATGTTTGAAATTAATGTTATTTCCTCGGAACTGAAGCATTCATGTATAAACCGTCTTTTGCGACATACTTTTTACGTTGTTTGTTCTGCCTTGTTGTCGGTTATTTCTGTTGTCGTGGGGAAAATTTATCCGAAGGATTCTATGCCAAATTTTGCTTTGTATGCTTTTTCCTTCTCGTGAGCAGGTGACTGACTTTTAATTTGCTAATTTCCAAGTTGTTCATGAACAACAACTGATCTATTGAGAGATGTCTGCCTTTTCAAACCCAAACAAACACCAAAGGAAAATGACCCGATCTCACCGGGTGTACACCGATAGAGCCGGTTCTAGACGAGTAGAGCCGGTACTAGACCAGTAGAGCCGGTACTAGACGAGTAGAGCCCTTACTAGATGTAGAGCCGGTACTACAGGAGTAGAGCCAGTACTAGACGAGTAGAAGAGCCGGCATTAGATGATTAGAGCTGGTACTAAACAAATACAGTCGGAACTAGAGGAGTAGAGCCGGTACTAGAGGAGTAGAGCCGGTACTAGAGTAGAAGAGTCTGTACTAGACCAGTAGCGCCGGTATTAGACGGTGGCTGTACCGGCGTTTTGTATTCCTGATGCTGTTTGTTTTTCTCTATCTAGTTGTGCTGACTATTTGTGTTGCAGCGACCGTGTAATGCTCACAGTGTGTGTTCTGAGCAAAATCAGTGGTGTACATGCTAATGCACTAGGCTAATGTTGCTATGACTGCTGACTGGTTAGGTTTTGTGCTGATTAGACACATTTGCTGCGCAAAACACGCAGTGGCTACAAACATCTAATCGTCACAGTTGTAATCTATAATGTTTAATCCTCTTTTAAAATATTTTAATATATCTATTTTACTGTGGAAAATTATATTTGGAAGCTGTGAAGGTGTTTGAGGTTTAAACTGCGTCATTGCACCTTCTTGACTCGTTACCTGAACTGGACTCTGCGGCTGTCACCTGAAACTTCCTTCAAACACTTTGCCAGATTAACCCAGGAAACAGTAGAAGGTGGACTCGTGTCCAGTTCAGTGACCCCGGTGGGGGCCTGTTGGCTGTCTCCCCCCACCCCCAACCGGCCCAATCCAAACGATTATACACAACTCACTTGCTGCTACCTGTAGAGCTGCTGACAGGACTCATAATAGTCTGAGTGTTGATGTGAGGTCAAACTTTAGCCCTTTTTAAGTAAAATAATGAAAAAGACACTTCTTTGTCAAAAGATGGGCATTGTTTCAAATATTGAAATAGTAACTAATAAATAATTGATTGAGAAGAAAACGGCTTTTCCTGGGCCTGCTGGTTATAGTAAATTATAGGGTGTTGGTAATTCACCTCCTATTAGCAGAAGACTCAGACGTTTGTTCTGCCTCCGTTGTGGTTCTGATGCTCGTCGGGGTCCGGAGTGTGACGTCTGTGGAAACGGACTAGTTTCGTTTTTGTGTGATCGTAACCTGACGCCGTGTGTGTTGTTCTCCACAGGAACCGGAAGGTGGTGAACTACTCACAATTCAATGAGTCTGATGATGCAGGTGAGACCTTCAGATGTGTTTCAGTGCATGCGATCAAATAAAATCCGGTTTCAGAACCGTTTAACATCCACACAACGGATTTTAAGCTCTTCTTCCGCATTTGGAAAGAAAATGCGACTTGGATAACGTCCTTCTTAGGAGCGCACTTGTACAAATCAGATGTAGTTAAACCTCCTCGGACTCACTTCGGGTCAGACGGGTCAGGCCTAAATGTTTCCTAATCCGTTCCCCAGCTGCTGATCCAAAAAGCTCCAAAAATAAAAAGAGTTTGGACCTTGTAGATAAGACAGACGTTTGGGTTCCTGTCCTGTGGAGCAGTGAAACACAACTCCTAACGTTTGCGGCTCATTGATCAGGACTATCTCCGGATGAGGAGGAAAAAGAACTCCCTACTTACCGGGGGAATCGGGGCGGCGGCCCACGATGCTCTGGGGGTGCTTCCTCTGGTATGTGGAACATTTTCCATCAAGTACCAGGAAATCCGAGAAGAAAACATTTTGCCATCTGTGAGGAAGCTGAAGCTCTGGCGTCATTCGATCAATCCAAGCAGGACCTCAAAGTCCACCAGGACCCGGTTCCAGGAGTCCTGGAATACTTTGGAATGGGACGTGACATATTAATCATGGATAAAACAAAACGTTATAAACAGGAATACAGAAATCCCTCGATTATTCGTGCTTCAAGATGCACGGCTTCACTACATAGCGGATTTTTAGTAGGTAGTCACATGATACCGTACGCGCGTGCTATTGGCTGAGAGCATCCGGAAGTGCGCTGCGTTCCGAGACTTCTGTGAAACACAAAAGTGTTTTAAACAGTCTATAAGCGTGTGGGGAAAAGGTAATGCAGATATAAGGTGGTAAATAATAAAATAATTTGTCGCTATATTGCGAAATTTTTTGAATAGAGATTACTGTACCGAGAATTTCTTGACGTTTTCTGTAAAAGAACGGTGCTAAAAAAAATTACACCGTTCATCCGTTGAAGCGTTGTGACTTCAGCGGTTTGGTATTACTCAAAATATTTTCCAAATGTTGGTGCATGGTGTGTGTTTTTTTTTAATTTTAATTCAACCCTGCACAGTGACGGATCCACAGATGGCCTTCAGCGTCCATCCGTTCATCAGCGTCTCACGGCGAGACCTTCGCTCTCTTTTGTTTCGGTGACGCAATCCAGGATTGTGTAACTAAATTAAAGCAGATGCAACACGAGTTCCAACCTTGAAGCGTAGATATGCGCCGGTTCTCACTCTCCTCCGTCCTCTGATGAACACATTTTATCAGCGAGCCAATGAGAACGCGTCCTCCAATCAGATGTTCTCCTCTCCCTGCAGATGAGGAGTACGGCGGCACCAAGCCCAAGAAGGTGCGCCCGGCTCCCCGCGAGCCGAAGCACAAGCGCTCAAAGAACTCGCAGGATGACAGGTGAGCCCTGCGTATCGACTGACAGGTTCGACGGCTTCCTGCGGTGTGTGTGTGTGTGTGTGTGTTTTTTTTATGTCTGTTTCACTTCAACATATGATTAATTACCAATCCGGCGCTTTGCTGCCAACAGGAACAGGATATTTGTAAGTTAATAGACGTCGTCTGTCACGAGCGGGGTGGAAATTAGCGCCGCATCATTTAGCTCCGAGGAAAACCGTCGACTTGTTTTTAAGAAGCTTCGTTCTGCTGAGCGTGTCGGTCGTCTGGTGCTGGTTGTTGGCTTAGAAAGTTCACCGTACGCTCCTGGATTGTGTCTTTTAGGAGTTTTTGGTTCCTCTGCCTCATTTTAACCTCACATTGAGTAAATGGAAGGAAAGCAGAATTCTGATTGGTGCTCAACTTGATTCTTTTCCTCTTTCCAGCGAGGAGTCCGATGACAAGCTCTCCAAATCCAAAAATGATTCAGCAGGTAAGACCCTCTATCGTCAGACGCTTCACGCGTTGAACCGTCGCCCTCCTCACCCCCCCTGACTTGACTCCGTATCCCTCCTCCTGCAGACGACTTTGGCAGCGATGATGAAGGCAACGACTTCGGAGAGGAGGAGGATGAAGATGGAGGGAGCGACTACGAGGAGAAAAGAGGGAAAAAAGCAAAGAAAGCCAAGGTGGAGAAGCCCAGCAAGAGGGGACCCAAGAGAAAACGGGCTGCAGGTAAAGTAAAGAAGGGTGTAGATGAACCGGGGGGGGGGTTGAGTCTCGTTGGAGTGTGTTAACATTTTTGTACCTGTGTGTGTGTGTGTGTGTGTGTGTGTTTGTTTTCCTAGACGACAGCGACGACGACCGGGAAATGAGTCGGAAGCGTACGGTGCGCCAGGCGGCCTCCAAGGCCGTGTCCAAACAGAGGGAGATCCTGCTGGGGGACGGGGGCAGCGAGGACGAGGAGCACGAAGACCAGGAGGAGCCCTACCTGGACCGTACGTACACATTATGTTAGCGGGACCCCCTCCGTGTGCCGAGGGGGGGGTCGGGTCCTCAAACGCCTCGTCCTCTCTGTGTGTTTGCAGCCGACGAGTCCGGCAGCGACGAAGACTTCATGGTGGAGGACGACGATGACAGCGACTACGGCCGCTCCAAGAAGAAGGGCAAGAAGGTGATCCGACGGGGGCGGCCAGACAAGAAGGAGAAGAAAAGCCCCAAACCTCGGCTAAAGGCCACAGGTCAGAGGTCAAGGCCGTCCGGGCTGCCGCCTGCAGAGAAACCTTACGTTTGTGGATGTTAGACTTGGTATTTATTTCACTTATTTATAGTCTTTTCTGCACTGATTTCACCCCAGTGACCCCCAGCCCAATGAAAGGAAAGGGGAAAGGGCGTCCCAGCACCAAGGCGATGGAGAAGAGTTCACCCAAAGAGGAGGAAGAGGAGGACCCCGAGAGTCCCCTGGAGGAGGAGGAAGAGGAGGCCGAGAAGAAAGAAAGCTCCCCCGCCCCCAAGACGACGAAGGAAGCCGCGGGAGGGAACGAGGAGGAGGAGGACGAGGAAGAGGAGGACGGCTCAGAAGAGGAGGCGCCCTCTGGAGAAGACTAGGAGACGCGACCCACTGAAGCCTGTCCTCCGTCTCTTAACGCTTCTGTTGTTTTTTTTTCCTTTAGGGTTATTTTGTTGTTTTTTTTTCCTCCCCTGTTGTTTTTATTATTATTTTTTCATTCTCTCCGGTGGCCTGGCTCCATGGGTTGGACTTTTGTTTCGCTTTTTTCTTTTTTTTTTTTTTTTTTTTTTTTTTTTGTCCCTTCTGGTTTTGCTTCCCTCCCCCACCCACTCTCCCAAAAGTCCCAAACATTTTTCCCATAAGCCCCTTCTTCTCCCCTCCCTCCCCATCATTAACAATCTGCACCTTAGTGTGAAAACCCAGACCGATCACGAGCGTCCGTCCTCCGCCCCAACAAACGAGTTCATGTGTGTTCGTGAGGTTTTTTTTCCTTTCTTTTTTTTAATTATTATTATTCCACCCCTGGGATTATTGACACAACTGGCAACACTTTTTTTTTTTTTACTTTTTTTTTTTTTTTATGTGTATTGATCAGAACTTTCTCAGTATCGGTAACTTAAGCACTGTAACGACAAAGCGACGTTCGTTGGGAGTCGGCGCGGCGTCGCCGAAAGCAGCTAGCCTCTGGTTTTTAAAGCAGGAGCGTGTTTTAACAGGGCAGCGTTTTAAAGCCACTAAAGCAATGGATTCAGTTCGAGCAGCCTGTTTGTTTGTTCTTGCTCTCTATTTTTTTTTAATTTTTTTAAATGCCAGCTTTGCTTCTTCCAGACATCAGTATCTCTTTTTTGTGGCTGTGTGAATGAACCACAGCGTGTTTTCATAACCGCTGCTGCTTTTTCTTCGAAGTGTGTTCCGTTACAGACGGGTTGCAGGTCATCGGTGTTTTTGGCGCCGCTGTTTTCAAACCGGCATGTTTGTTTTTTATGTATTTGCTTATTTGGTTTCAGCTTGTGGGAGTTTTTTTTCTCTCAGGAGGGGGTGTTGTGTTTATTTTATTTTTTTAAAGAATTTTTTATTTTTCCCCTCACAACCCGTCAGCTGCCTTTTTTTTGTGAAACGGTTTCCATCATATGTTGGGCTTTCTATCGATGCGTCATGCTACACGAAACAACCCCCCCCCCATTCCCTCCCCATCTCAACCCCCCCCATCATAACACAAGCTCCCCAGCCCCCCCAGCCCCTGCATGGCTACAGCATTCAGCCCTTTCTGCCAGGCACCCACTTTCTTTTCATTTTTTTTTTTTTTTTTTTTTTGAGAAACACAAGAAGAGCTCTTTTATTTTATCTTTTTTTTTTTTTTTTCTTCTTGAGAGTCAAAAAAAAATGAATGTTGTTTTTTTTTTTTTTCTCCTGTTGGTTGATTGTTCTAATTCTCTATTCAGAATTTTTTTTGTAATGTTTGTTTTTTAAGAAAAGAAATAAAATGTATCTTGATTTTAAAGAAAAACAGTTGACCCTATCCAATCTGTTCTCCCCCCTCCCCCCTTCATTTATTCCCCCCACCAACCCCCCCTTTCTCCCGGTCCCCCATTAGCTTAATGGTTCTTGTTGGTAGCCGTTTTGTTTCTCAGAGCTTTTTGTTCATCAGATTTTGTTTCTACTCAGAGTTCGACTCTACTGAGGCTCAGAAAAGATCAGCGGCTCATCCGGCATTCGTTTGTCTTTTAATGCCTTAATTTTTTTAATGAGTTTGCTTTCAGTAGTGACTCTGATAATGTCGTTGGAGGCCTGAGAATGTAACCTGTCCTCATGTTTAAGGTCTTTACTACAAGCAGTGTATTAGGCTTTGAACACATTGAAGAATTTGTACGATCAGCAGACCATCCAAAGCCATAAAACAATCTCCAAAAACTCGTGACTCGGATATCAGATGCAGCACTTGTGAGATTGTCCCTTTTTTTTTTTTTTTTTTTGCAACGAGTAACGTTTTGATGTCATAAGTTAAAAAAATACAAAAAAAAAAAAACAGCTATTGTGGTCTTGGGAATAAATAAATTCTAAGGCGTTTTTGTCCCGAGGATGCGATTAAAAAAAAATCAGTCGAGCGGTTCAGAAGCACATTCAATTGTTGAGCAAATATCAGTGCAGGTTGTTTTTTTTTTTCTACATTCAGGTCCAGAATTGAAACCCAGTTAAGAAAACGGGAAAAAATTAGTCAATAGAAAAAAAAAAGTACTAATCCAAGTCTGAACTCTGTTTGCAGTAGGATCAGATTCCGTCTGTCAATCGCAGCATCGAGGGCTTGAACGAAGGTCCTCTTCAACATCCCATGAGAGAAAGGGGGGGGGGGGGCAGCAAAAAATCGCATAAGGCTGTGAAATTGTCCTTTAATCCATTCTGCGATTTTCTTCTGTTGTAATGGTTTTTGATGTTTTGTTTTTTTGGGTTTTTTTTTTTCTATCTACCCTGTATTGGCAATGTTAATGTTAAGCCAAGTTGTGATTCCAACAGGACATCCAAGTGAGGGAAGCTTTTGTCACTAGTGTGGAAAAAGGAACGCTGAACTCTTGAATCTTTTTTGCATGTTGTGGAAAAAAAAAAAGTGCGAAGCCATGATGATGCTGGTGATGGCAATATTGTGGTCTTACATAAAAGTATTAACAACGACAATGTTGATGTTTTGGTTTCCCAGCTTCTAATAAAAGCAACCTACTTTTTATACGGATTTAACTACTTGTTTTGTGGCGTTCAGCTCTGTGTAATCATGTGTGCAGTGGTTTATCATTGTGTTATACCCAGTGATGGCCACTGTGTGGCGCTGTTCCACATGCGGTTGTCTAAACGAATTCATTTTAGGTGAGGTGAGTGTTATATATGCTCATGTCTGTTTTGTCATGTCATAATCTGGTAGAACAAAAACAGTTTGTATTTCAACGAAAATCTCAAATCTGAATTTAAATCTGAGTCAGTGTGCCGTCATGAACAACAAATGTTTATAAAAAAGGAAAAAATAATGGAACAAACATTTAAGAGAAAAGATTTCAAATAAGTGGGACAAATATTTCATTCATGAGGATAAAAAAGAAATAGATCTGTCTTCACTCTGAAGTCAGCAGAAGGTTAGGGTTAGCACCAGACTTACCTACGACCAGCCAAACTAAACTAGTGAACTGCATTGTGGGTAATGTAAGCATCAATATTTTAATCAATGATCTGTAGTGAGACAGGACCGACACACCTAACCAGAATCGTTTGATCTGACACGCCAATCATTATGATCACCTGACTGATATTGGTGCCTTCTCCAAAACTCAGCATCCTTCTACCAATATCTACCTTCTACCAATCTACCTTCTACCAATCTACCAGTCCTTCTACCAATATCTACCTTCTAGCAATCTACCAGTCCTTCTACCAATATCTACCTTCTACCAATCTACCAGTCCTTCTACCAATATCTACCTTCTACCAATCTACCAGTCCTTCTACCAATATCTACCTTCTAGCAATCTACCAGTCCTTCTACCAATATCTACCTTCTACCAATCTACCAGTCCTTCTACCAATATCTACCTTCTAGCAATCTACCAGTCCTTCTACCAATATCTACCTTCTACCAATCTACCAGTCCTTCTACCAATATCTACCTTCTAGCAATCTACCAGTCCTCCTACCAATATCTACCTTCTACCAATCTACCAGTCCTTCTACCAATATCTACCTTCTAGCAATCTACCAGTCCTCCTACCAATAGGACTGCCTTCTTTCACTTCTGTAATAAATCAAAAATCAAACACATTCTACACAAGGCTGGACTGTTGTGACTCCGTATCGTCAGTCTCTCCCAGTAAATGTCCAAAGACTCTCCAGTTGAACCAACATTACAGGTTATATATTTCTCCTTTCCTATCGCACGCTGTTACATGCTGAATATTTAAAATCCCTCTCTTCATACGTCTCTACATCTCAGATGAAACCATCATTACAGTAAATGAAGAAGGGACAGCGTCATGTGCTTTGTCAGTTGCGTGTTGTAACTCATGATAAGATAATGTTCCTGGACCGTAACAGTTTAAACATTGTGATGACACCTGTTGTATTGTAGCCAAGGAGATGTTGACAGGCGGGCAAACTACCAGGGGCACCTATGAGACGACTTCCTGTCACTGACAATGATTTTATTCAGTGAGTTACGTTTGCTTTGGAGTGGTAGTTGTGACGCAAAGAATTCTATTTTAGTACAGTAAATAAACAAGCATTATAGAGGTATGGTATGAGTTATGCTGAGAAATGCTGCTAGCGTGGTTTGTTATTCCTGCAGCTCCAGAGGAATGAGCTTTTGTTCTGCTGAAATTACACAAAAGTAGGACCTGTTTGACTGGTTGTCAATTCAGCTTGCTCTTCTCAGAACCAAAAAAAAAAGCTTTCCAAGCATTGATGTCACAGGTTTAAACATCTTGATAAATATTTATCCTACTGTAACATTTTCTTTTATGTTCTTAGTCATCCAGGTCAAGGTCAAGACGAGAGGAATCAACTGAACGAGCTTCAAGTTGGTTTCAACCATCCAGTTCTTTTTTTTGTTCTTCTTCATTGTTAAAATCACATATTTTATTTTGACCCCTGATAATTGAACTTCTGACCCTACAATCTGGAATTTCATCAGTATCAGGAAATGGAATAATTTTCAAAACTGCAACCACACCAGTTTCCTTCAAGGAATCTTTGTAGGTCTGCTTGTCTCTTTTCAGAATTTTTATAAATGGTAGGGAATTTTATTGTGTAGGTTTTTTCAGTGTTTTTATCATTACTTTTAATCCTAAATCCAGATCGCCTCCAAGTTTCCCAACAATTTCAACAAAATCCAGTGGCGCTGCCAAACAAATGGAGGGTAAATAAACTGCGTTTAAATAAAGACTCATTTGTGTGTTGATGATCACTGCTAATTAAAATAAGATGCCTCCAGGACAAACTTTTGTGTTGAGATGTGTCACAAAACAAATCTTTCGAAAGGTACCATTTTCTAAAATTTCGCTGAACTGAAATCCAACCTGTGTGTGTGTGTGTGTGTGTGTGTGTGTGTGTGTGTGTGTGTGTGTGTGTGTGTGTGTGTGTGTGTGTGTGTGTGTGTGTGTGATCTAGGTATATAAAACAGAACTAACTCTAAACATCCATCCATCCATCCATTCTCTTCCGCTTATCCGGGGTCGGGTCGCGGGGGCAGCAGCTTGAGCAGGGAAGCCCAGACTTCCCTCTCCCTAGCCACTTCGTCCAGCTCCTCCGGGAGAATCCCAAGACGTTCCCAGGCCAGCCGGGAGACATAGTCTCTCCAGCGTGTCCTGGGTCGTCCCCGGGGCCTCCTCCCGGTAGGACATGCCCGGAACACCTCACCAGGGAGGCGTCCAGGAGACATCCTGACCAGATGCCCGAGCCACCTCATCTGGCTCCTCTCGATGCGGAGGAGCAGCGGCTCGACTCTGAGTCCCTCCCGGATGACCGAACTTCTCACCCTATCTCTAAAGGAGAGCCCGGACACCCTGCGGCGGAAATTCATTTCGGCCGCTTGTATCCGGAATCTCGTTCTTTCGGTCACGACCCACAGCTCATGACCATAGGTGAGGGCAGGAACATAGATCGACTGGTAAATCGAGAGCTTTGCCTTTCGGCTCAGCTCCTTCTTCACCACGACGGACCGATACAGAGTCCGCATCACTGCAGACACTGCACCGATCCACCTGTCGATCTCCCGTTCCATCGTACCCTCACTCGTGAACGAGACCCCGAGATACTTGAACTCCTCCACTTGGGGCAGGATCTCATCCCCAACCCGCAGAGGGCACTCCACCCTTTTCCGACTGAGGACCATGGTCTCAGATTTGGAGGTGCTGATTCTCATCCCAACCGCTTCACACTCGGCTGCGAACCGTTCCAGTGAGAGTTGGAGATCACGGCTTGATGAAGCCAACAGCACCACGTCATCTGCAAAAAGCAGAGACGCAATACTGAGGCCACCAAACCGGACGCCCTCAACGCCTTGGCTGCGCCTAGAAATTCTGTCCATAAAAGTTATGAACAGAATCGGTGACAAAGGGCAGCCTTGGCGGAGTCCAACCCTCACTGGAAGCGAATCCGACTTACTGCCGGCAATGCGGACCAAACTCTGACATCGGTCGTACAGGGACCGAACAGCCCTTATCAAGGGGTTCGGTACCCCATATTCCCGAAGCACCCCCCACAGAGCCCCCCGAGGAACATGGTCGAACGCCTTCTCCAAGTCCACAAAACACATGTAGACTGGTTGGGCGAACTCCCATGCCCCCTCAAGGACCCTGCGGAGGGTGTAGAGCTGGTCCACTGTTCCACGGCCAGGACGAAAACCACATTGCTCCTCCTGAATCCGAGATTCGACTTCCCGACGGACCCTCCTCTCCAGAACCCCTGAATAGACCTTACCAGGGAGGCTGAGGAGTGTGATCCCCCTGTAGTTGGAACACACCCTCCGGTCCCCCTTCTTAAAAAGGGGGACCACCACCCCAGTCTGCCAATCCAGAGGCACTGTCCCCGACGTCCACGCGATGTTGCAGAGGCGTGTCAACCAGGACAGCCCCACAACATCCAGAGCCTTTAGGTGGCAGGGCCACCCCCGGGGCCCTGCCACCGAGGAGATTTTTAACTACCTCGGTGACCTCAACCCCAGAGATAGGAGAGCCCGTCTCAGGGAACCCAGACTCTGCTTCCTCATGGGAAGGCGTGTCGCCGGAATTGAGGAGGTCTTCGAATACGTTTGAGTCTGCCAGGTCGGACCGGCATCTTCCCCCACCATCGAAGCCAACACACCACCAGGTGGTGATCGGTTGACAGCTCCGCCCCTCTCTTCGCCCGAATGTCCAAGACATGCGGCCGCAAGTCCAATGACACGACCACAAAGTCGATCATCGAACTGCGGCCTAGGGTGTCCTGGTGCCAAGTGCACATATGGACACCCTTATGTCTGAACATGGTGTTCATTATGGACAGTCCGTGACGAGCACAGAAGTCCAATAACTGAACACCATTCGGGTTCTGATCGGGGGGGCCGTTCCTCCCAATCACGCCCTTCCAGGTCTCACTGTCATTGCCCACATGAGCATTGAAGTCCCCCAGCAGAACGATGGAGTCCCCAGTGGGAGCGCTCTCCAGCACCCCCTCCAAGGACTCCAAAAAGGGTGGGTACTCTGAACTGCTGTTTGGTGCATAAGCACAAACAACAGTCAGGACTCGTCCCCCCACCCAAAGGCGGAGGGAGGCTACCCTCTCGTCCACCGGGGTGAACCCCAATGTACAGGCGCCAAGCCAGGGGGCTATAAGTATACCCACACCTGCTCGGCGTCTCTCACCATGAGCAACTCCAGAGTGGAAGAGAGTCCAACCCCTCTCGATAGGACTGGTACCAGAGCCCAAGCTGTGTGTGGAGGTGAGCCCGACTATATCTAGTCGGAACTTCTCAACCTCACACACCAGCTCGGTGTGTGAGGTCTAAACAGTACAGTTTTATTTATGGTTTATAATCTGTGTATTATAATCTGTGTGTTATAATCTGCGGATTATAATCTGTGGATTATAAACTGGCACGGTCCGGTATCCGGAAGTTAAACCCACATTATGGCTCAGTAAGACACACGTGACAACGTGACGTCATCACAAACAATTGTCTTACTTATAAACAGCCTAAATAGTTAACAAACGATGTCTTCTTCTTCTTCTTTTCCTTTCGGCTTTTCCCTTCAGGGGTCGCCACAGCGAATCAATTGCCTCCATCTAACCCTGTCCTTTGCATCCTCTTCTCTCACACCAACTACCTTCATGTCCTCTTTCACTACATCCATAAACCTCCTCTTTGGTCTTCCTCTAGGCCTCCTACCTGGCAGTTCAAAACTCAGCATCCTTCTACCAATATATTCACTATCTCTCCTCTGGACATGTCCAAACCATCTCAGTCTGGCCTCTCTGACTTTATCTCCAAAACCTCTAACATGTGCTGTCCCTCTGATGTACTCATTCCTGATCCTATCCTTCCTGGTCACTCCCAAAGAGAACCTCAGCATCTTCATCTCTGCTACCTCCAGCTCTGTCTCCTGTCTTTTCCTCAGTGACACTGTCTCTAGACCGAACAACATCGCTGGTCTCACCACAGTTTTGTACACCTTTCCTTTCATTTTAGCTGAAACTCTTCTATCACACATCACACCTGACACTTTTCTCCACCCGTTCCATCCTGCCTGTACACGTTTCTTCACCTCTTTTCCCCACTCTCCATTGCTCTGGACTGTTGACCCTAAGTACTTAAAATCCTCCACCTTCTTGATCTCTTCTCCCTGTAACCTCACTCTTCCACTTTGGTCCCTCTCATTCACACACATGTACTCTGTCTTACTGCGGCTAACCTTCATCCCTCTCCTTTCCAGGACAAACCTCCACTTCTCTAACTTCTCCTCCACCTCATCCCTACTCTCACTGCAGATCACAATGTCATTTGCAAACATCATAGTCCATGGAGATTCCTGTCTAACCTCGTCTGTCAGCCTGTCCATCACCATAGCGAACAAGAAGGGGCTCAGAGCTGATCCCTGATGCAGTCCCACCTCCACCTTGAACTCCTCTGTCACACCTACAGCACACCTCACCACTGTCTTACAGTCCTCATACATGTCCTGCATCGCTCTAACATACTTCTCTGCCACTCCAGACTTCCTCATACAATACCACAGTTCCTCTCTGGGCACCCTGTCATAAGCTTTCTCCAGATCTACAAAAACACAATGCAGCTCCCTCTGGCCTTCTCTGTACTTCTCTATCAACATCCTCAAAGCAAATACTGCATCTGTAGTACTCTTTTTTGGCATGAAACCATACTGCTGCTCACAAATGCTCACTTCTGCCCTTAGTCTAGCTTCCACTACTCTTTCCCATAACTTCATTGTATGGCTCATCAGCTTTATTCCTCTGTAGTTGCCACAACTCTGCACATCTCCCTTGTTCTTAAAAATGGGCACCAGCACACTTCTCCTCCACTCCTCAGGCATCTTCTCACTATCTAAGATCCTGTTGAACAACCCAGTCAGAAACTGTACTGCCACCTCTCCTAGACACTTCCAAACCTCTACAGGTATATCATCAGGACCGACTGCCTTTCCACTCTTCATCCTCTTCAGTGCTGTCCTCACTTCATCCTGGCTAATCTTTGCTACATCCTGGTCCACAACAGTCACCTCTTCTAGTCTTTGTTCTCTCTCATTTTCCACGTTCATCAACTCTTCAAAGTACTCTTTCCATCTTCCCATCACACTGCTGGCACCTGTCAATAGACTTCCATCCCTATCCTTAATCACCCTAACCTGCTGCATGTCCTTCCCATCTCTATCTCTCTGTCTTGCCAGCCTGTATAGATCAGTCTCTCCCTCCTTACTGTCCAACCTAGCATACAAGTCATCATAAGCTTCTTGTTTGGCCTTTGCTACCTCTACCTTCACCTTACGCTGCATCTCCCTGTACTCCTGTCTACTCTCCTCAGTCCTCTCAGTGTCCCACTTCTTCTTAGC
The DNA here is from genome assembly GCA_013358685.1 of Antennarius maculatus. Lineage (NCBI taxonomy): Eukaryota > Metazoa > Chordata > Actinopteri > Lophiiformes > Antennariidae > Antennarius > Antennarius maculatus. The sequence goes on along the minus strand of CM023609.1, from coordinate 24,357,631 downwards.
TAACCTCTTTCTTTGTATACACTCCTGTACCTCCTCATTCCACCACCAAGTCTCCTTATCTACTTTCCTTCCAGATGACCCACCAAATACTCTCCTACCTGTCTCCTTGATCACATTAGCTGTAGTTGTCCAGTCATCTGGAAGCACCTCCTGACCACCCAGAGCCTGTCTTAACTCCTTCCTAAAGGTCATGCAATACCCTTCCTCTTTTATCTTCCACCATTTCGTCCTCTGCTCTGCCTTTGCCTTCTTCATCTTCCTCACCACCAGAGTCATCCTACACACCACCATCCTATGCTGTTTGGCTACACTCTCGCCTACCACTACTTTACAGTCACTGATCTCCTTCAGGTTACATCGTCTACACAAGATGTAGTCTACCTGTGTGCTCCTACCACCACTCTTATAGGTCACCCTATGTTCCTGCCTCTTCTGGAAGAAAGTATTCACTACAGCCATTTCCATCCTTTTTGCAAAGTCAACTACCATCTGACCTTCTGCGTTCCTCTCCTGGATACCAAACCTGCCCATCACTTCCTCATCACCTCTGTTACCTGCACCAACATGTCCATTGAAGTCTGCGCCAATGACAACTCTCTCACTTCTAGGTATGCTCTGCATCACTTCATCAAAGTCCAACCAGAATTTCTCCTTCTCCTCCAGCTCACATCCTACCTGTGGAGCATACCCACTAACAACATTGAACATCACACCTTCTATTTCTAGCTTCAGACTCATCACTCTATCTGACACTCTTTTTACCTCCAGGACATTCCTAACAAACTCCTCCTTCAAGATAACTCCTACTCCATTTCTCTTCCCATCTACACCATGATAGAACAACTTGAGCCCTGCTCCTAAACTTCTAGCCTTGCTACCTTTCCACCTGGTCTCCTTTACACACAGTATGTCTACCTTCTTCCTCTGCATCATGTCGACCAACTCTCTACCTTTTCCTGTCATAGTTCCAACATTCAACGTCCCTACTCTTAGTCCTATACTCTTGGTGCTCCTCTTCTCTTTCTTCGTGCGAACGCACTTTCCTCCTCTCCTTCTTCGACCAACAGTAATCCAATTTCCACCGGCGCCCTGTAGGTCAACAGCGCCGATGGCGGTCGTTGTTAACCCGGGCCTCGACCGATCCGGTATGGAAGTCATAGGTTTGATTCGCTAGGTTTGATTAGGTTTGATTCATAGGTTTGATTTGATTAACAAACGATGTCTGAAGCTGAAAAATAAAACAAAACGTCCTGACGTTTTATTTTTCGAACGCAGCCAGCAGGTCGAACCAGTTGTTCGACTGGTCGCCATTTCTCTGACGTAACTTCCGGTTACGGAAGTTACGTCAGAAAATCGCTTGATTTTATTTTTCCCGTGCTACCGTTTTTTTCAGGAGTCATCTACTAAAGCATTTTACCTACGCCGCTCTCAGCGGGCGGTGCCGGTGAATAAATGATTCCACCGACATTCCCGCCCGGAAACAAGCGTACCTGTTTGCCTTCGGAGGAAAATAAATCAGACTTCTGTGGAATTTTTTGTTGGTATTTTTTGTTTTTTTTGCTTTAATGAGAACGCAGATAAGCTTAGAAATTCTATTTAGAGTCACTTTATTCTTTTTAAGTGTCCTAATTTTTTTTTTTTTTTTTATAATTTTTTACAAAGCTTTTAACATTCGCAAATTATTTTGTGGCGTTTGGAACTTTTTAAATAAATGTTTTACCATATGTGTCAAGTGTTTTCTCATTTTTATACCGGCATTGTTAATATCTGCATGTTCAGGGATGTATTGGTGTGAAATTAACTAATGAATGTTGGGGAAACAGTACCGGCAAGAAAGTAACGTCACCTAAATGACAACTTCCGGGTTTGAGTGGTATTTCAGGAAGAACAAGACTAAACACTCCAGGTAGCCAAACCCTCAAACTCATAGGATGACAATAAACTGACACAAGAACAGCTCTCCGCCCACATATTTCAAAGAAACACTCTCAGGTATCTGATCAGGTCTGACAATCCTCTCCTCAGTCATCAGTGGTGATTTGAGTCCGGTCATTACCCCCCTGAGATGACCCGACACACATGACCCCCACGCAAAGATCGGCGGACTATGTGAAGCGTGATCGCGCCATCACCTGCTGCTGGTCTTCTCCACACTTTGAGCAATGCTTCATGAGGCAAGTGAAGCAACTGATTTATTGTGTGTGTCAGGTGTGAATGTCTGAGTGAACAAAAGCTCTGCATAAAATAATTCTTAAGGAAGTCACTACATGTTGGCTTGAGTGTCAGAAACTGGCCAGATGAGATTTTTCTTATTATACAGTGACGAGTGATTCCAGATAATCAGAGTAGAAAAATGCTACATTGCCATACTTAAGAGGAGTTTCCAGGTATTTGTTGTCAATTCATATATGGGCTTCATCTGTATCTTTGACTCTTTGTAATTTAAAAACATTTTAAAGTTGCATCATTGGGTGTTTTCCCAATATCACGCCTGATTTCATCTATAACGGAAGGGACAATATAACACTGAAAAAAATAAAACAACATAGAACTTTTGACAACAGATATAACAACAAAAAAGAAGACAAAGAATGTACTTTTTTCTATCCACTTGGCTTTTCTCAACTCGGGTTTTACATGATGGTCTTTCACGCTAAATTCCTTCTTTTCCTGTGACTGATAGATGTCGAGATAATGTTCTTAAGTTCTTACATTAATATTAATATTAATATTATGCTAATATCACATGAGACTCTGGTTCCACTTCTGCTTGAGTAAAATGCGTGCTCTCTCGCCACCTCTGTATTGAAGAAAATTTACACGATACGTGTCAAAGCTGTCAGTTAACAGCAACACTTTGCAAACCATGACATATGCAGAGCAATGGATTGAGTAATAATGATGTCATAATGGATAATTAGATGACTCCAAATCACATTTAACCAATGAAATACCTAGGAGAGACACGTTTACCCTAGGGGTAGCAGTGCTGCTCACAACAACGAGTTTTTTCCCTGGATTCTTGCCTTTAGAATGTGGTCGGATGATATTGTGTGTTTACAGTTGCTACCAAGCGTGTATAACCAAATGTAAATCACAATGTGCAATGAATTACAGAAGGGATATATGTCTGGTTTTAACATATGTATATTTACACAAAGAATGTGACTAAAGATCTGCACGAAATGAGCTAATGCTACATTTCTTCTGTGATCTGCTCACATGCCTGGAACAACAAAAAGAATTATCTCCGTCTTGTGTCCACTCTAGTGGACAAATAATGTAATTAGTAATAATTAGTATATTTTTAGTATCTATTAGCATCTTTGCGTGCATTGGTCCAGTGACACCAACAATACAACACCCACACAAGTAAGTGTACATATGTATCAAACTGTTATTAGTGAATTCCAAGGCCTTTGTTTAAATGTCAGCAAAGGCTTTTAATCTCAAGTATAATTATCCAAACTCATCTCATTTGGGCATTTCAGAATTAACCCTTTGTATTCACAGCAGAACCAGACATTTCTTTTCTGTCTCATTCAGTGCCGGACAGGAAGACAGACAATGTCCGCGAATCAACCTCTCTGGTGTTCAGTATCCTCGTGGGATGGAGCCTTAAGGCCACCAAATAAATAGAGGAAAACCCAGAAAGAGCTCTTGTGCAACACATCATGATGTTGGAACATTGCAAAGCTGACAAACTCCAACGGGAAACTTCTATGTACCACAGTGTCTTCAACTGCACTAAAATATTATCTATCAGGAGTAAATATCAGCGGACGTTCAAGACGTACAACAAAAGATAAGAGGAGGCTTTGAATGATTTAAGACAAAAGTGAAAAAGCAAAGATGAAGCTGGAAAATCCACTGCGAGGCCAAATGTGTAGGTTGTTACTGGTCAACATGTTAACGTTTGGTCTGGAGGCCTGCCTCTCTGCAGGAACTCTCTACATCCCACCCCTGCTGCTGCAGGCTGGCTTGGAGGAACACACTATGACTATGGCACTGGGTAAGCAGATACAAAATACACACCCACTACAGGAGATTAAAATATTTGTTGACGTTAATGAGTTACTGGGTAAAAAGCCAACAAACATTGTGGTTACATGATCTGATGCATTCATGTGGCTGACCTGGAGGCATATGAAAGAGAATAACTGTTCACGACACACGGCTTTTATGAAACAAGGAACTGTATACCTGTATTGAAAGTTTAATGCAGGTGACTGAACATTTAAACACAGATTTATCTCCATGACTGTCCAAGTACGTACAGATTTCTCATGAACTGTGGTCAGGATTGGTGTTAGCTGGCTACAGTAGGGCGAGCTTGGTGGCAACCTTAGTTAGCCCAGACTTTAACAGAGTGGACTAGCACCCTGGAAGCCTAATCCAGTGAAACGCTTTCCTAATTGTCAATATTTATAAGTAAGGATACAATTTATTCAAATTTTGGCGGAAAAACATTGAAAGCAGAATGACTTAAAATGAAACCTCCCTTCATAGCTCAACATTTGCTTACATAAAATTGATTTTCATTTGGTGAGCTAAGTTCTCAAATAAAACCAAAGCCAAACGTTTTCACAATCATCTCTGCTTTTTTAGTTCATGACTCTCAGATTTGACCATTGAAATGGTGACTGGGCCTCATGTATGTCATTAACTTTGGCTATATTAAATATGATTGAGATGACATTGTTCTTCTCGAAGTCATTATGTGAGAATTGAAATAAAAGATTCAAGACTTGTCCAGAAATTTGTTCACAAACTTGTTCCGGCCTGTGATCAAGATAGTCTATCCCCCAACGGATGTAGCTTATCGATACTGTATGCTGATTGAACAGCATGACTGTGCACATACGAATTGGGATGGTCACCATTAAAGGCCTTTTGGTTAATTACACAACACAACACAGACGCCACAAGCAACTTGCACACAGCAACTCTTTAGTATTTGGCCTTACCTCACAGGTCAACAAAATGAATAACAACCTGCTTCTTTCTTAGCGGTGAGTCCTGTCCTGACTTTGGTCATTTTACCCATGCTGGGCTCAGCCAGCGATTCGTGGAAAAGTCGTTATGGTCGTCGTCGGCCATTTATCTGGGTGTTGTGCCTTGGAGTTTTTTGGGGCATGCAGATCATACCACATACCTGGCAGCTTGCTACACTGCTGTTCCCACACTACCCCCGCTGGTTTGAAGGCGTCCTGCTGGCGGGAGCTGTGTGTCTGCTGGACGTCGGTGGACAGGTGAGTAAAAGTCAGACTTTGGCATCGTGGTCTACATCTGCTTCCCACTTTTCCTGAAGTTACACAAAAGAATCTCAGTTGAGTTGGAAAAAAGTCATATTATTCCTGACTTATAAAAGAATTAACAACTGCGACAGTAATTTTAAGTCATAGGACCCAGCCCTAGCAATCAGCTAACCAGCTACCATCCTTGATTACAATGGACTACCTTGATGAAGCAACGAGCACATAAAACTGCAAGAAGGAAGTAGAATACACTGGGGTCACATTACAATTCCTTTGTTTTATGGACTGAGCAAGAGGAACACAAATACTCAAAGCGTAGGAATAGCTACCATACCTACACAGCGGCTTTAGCATTTATGTTAAGGTGATGTGTTGCTCAGCCTGTTTAACAAGTTCACCACTGAGAACACGTTTGAATTTATTTTCAAATGTGGAGCAACTGTTCTGCAAAAAAACCAAAAAAAAAACCTGCACAACAGGAGCTACTTGCTACAGACGTGGGAATCGTGCAAGCTACAAAAGCAAATTTATCTGCCTTTGCTTCATAAACGACACTGCAGACTACTTTAGATGATAGTGGTGAATGGCTTTAAATCGTTATATTATAATCCCATGTCTTGCACACTTAATTACGTGTAGTCAACATAAAATAACTACACAAAGAAAGAGGTATCGATAATCTTGTAATCCAATCTCATTGTGCTCAAAGTAATTTAGTGTCATGTTAACAAATCTTTTGATCCATTGACCTGACAGGTGAAGCATGTAAAAATGTTGGGTGTGTCGTGATGAAAAAAATACCTTTGTACAATGTGGAGCTTAATCTATTGAGAAATGTCGAACGGCCCTCCTGACTCATCCAGTGTAAAGTTGTTACCACGTTCCCCACCTTCCCCACATAGCAGCCTTAGCAATCTTGATAACTGCTATAGTTATAAACCTGAAACAAGTTCAGTGAATAGAGAAAAGTCAAAGGTTATAAATGATTATAGTATATAATTCAACCTTTCCATGGTGGGTGAGCTTTGTTTCTTCTCCATAGTACTCAAAAGTGTAAAAGTACAATTTCAGTTGGGTTGAGATTTTTGTTTTCTGTTTTGGAATCTACCACTTTCAGTAAAACAGCAAAACAACTGTCAGACTTTTTTTCCACTCCTGCTTCTTGTAAATGATTCGATGAGTTCTCATAAAACTCAATGTGTATGACGTTGCGTTGCCACAAATGCCTAATGGTCTCTAAAAATTTGGAAGTGCTCGTTGTGCGCCAATGGCAAAGGTTGACTTGACCATTTGCACCAGATTTACAAAAGAAAAAAAGCCACTGATAACAAGTCAAAAACTAGAACCAAGGCAGTCACAGACTGCAACATCTCACGACACCCCTGAATGCAAAATATTACCCTGACCTACTCGCGTAGGTCAAAGATCAGCACACAAACACTGACAATTACAATACATTCCCGCTTTGAAGAGGGATGTAATTAAACCGTAGCAGGTTACAGAACCAACACGTGGTGCAATGAAGTAAAGCTGACAATATTCCAGTTTCTTCATAATGTTATTATCGTTGTCATTGGTATAACTTTGGTTGGCTTCTCAGGCTGCTCTGACCATGGTGATGGCACTGGTATCAGATCTGTTCCCGAAGGAGGAGGAAAACCGCAGAGCTTTCGCCATCAATTCCATGATGACAAGCCTGGGGGGATGCTTGGGGTAAGGCTCTAACTTATGGAGTAAATTGTGATCTAATTGATGTGCCCAGACCATCATTAGCCTAAAGTCTTAGTAATTTTGTGTGTCAATGTGTCAAAGTGAAGACTATCAACTCCTTCGAGCTCTGACTAATTATATCCCACTTCAAAGCAGTGATGTATTGTAATTGTCAGCGTTCGTGTGTTCATCCGTTCGTTTCTACGTTCATTCGTTAGTCCACCAAATATCTTTGCAAAAGTTGCAGATAGAAAGATGAAACAACAAGCAGATTACTCGGGTGGCAAAGGGGATGAAACTGAGATGATGATCTTGACCTTGAGAAAAGTAGGTCAAGGTCAAATTTCAACTTGTACACTCAGGAACCGGAAAAGATAAAAAGACGAGGGAGAAGGCCAGTGTGAGTAAGACCACAGATCAGAACTAGTGCTTTGATTTACCTATGCACTAGCTTTGACCTATAGTCAAAGCTAATGCATAGCTTTGACCTATCCTGAAAGGTCAAAACAATGCACTTGTCAGATACTAATTGTCAGGTACTACCCTGACCTACCCTTCGCAGGATGCTGCAGTCTCTGACTGCCCTGGTTCTTGTTTTAGACTTGTGGTAAGAGGAAATGAAGTGCCTTTAAAACGATCAAGGTCAGGAAAGGCAACATTTTTTTGAGGGCTTGAACCGTTTCGGAAGGCTGCCATCGGCATGTGAAAAATGATTGGGCGAAATAATATTTTTTGAGAGATGAATGTGGTCACTGTCTCCTACATTCTACATGCAGGTTTTTGCTTCCTGCTGTGGACTGGAGTCACTACGCTATAGCAACATACCTGGGAGGACAGAAGGCCTTTGTTTGTGTCATACTTACCACCTTCTGTTTCCTCTGCCTCATCACCACCATCTTTATCAAAGAGGAAAGCACAATCAAAGATGAACCCAAGAAGATTGTCTGCCGCAGATATTCAAACACCTGGAAAGGCAGAAACTGCCCTAACGAAATTCTGCCTGGTCATTGTTGCCTTATCACGTTGCGCCGATATACACTATCTGGCCTGTCAGCATTACCTCGCATGTATAAATCAGTGACACATGTTCCAGCGGTCATATGGAGACTCTGTGTGGCGGAGACGTTTAACTGGACAGCGATAATGATTGTCTTCCTTTTCTTTGGGGACTATATGGGGGAGGGATTGTACAAAGGAGAACCAAAGGCAGATCCGCAGTCGGAGGGAAAACAACTTTTCGACGAAGGTACATTTTGTCAGCTCTACTAATCCATATACACAATCTACTGAATGCATTTGCCGTGGAACCACATAATACTACACTGTGTCTATCAAGGTGTGCGTATGGCCAGTGTGGGTCTCCTCCTGCAGTCTGCAGTATCTGTGCTGAGCTCGGTGATAATGGACTGCTGGATAACCCTACTCGGATCCAGGGTGGTGTACGTCAGCGGGGCAGCGGTGGCAGTGCTTGCCACCCTCGTCGCAAGCTTCACAAACAGTGTGACGACAGTCGTCATCATGGTGGCTTTGACAGGATACTCAATGTGCGTCTTTAATGTCGTGCCAAGAACATTGTTGTGTCTCTATCACTCACAAAAACAAGTAAGTTGATCTCCCAAAGCACCCCCCCCCCCATAGGGGTGCTGTAATGAGGAGATCCGTACAATGCTTGATAAAGGTAGCACGTTGTTAGCTTGGATTGTACCTTTGTTTCCATCCAAATGTTGAAAACACCTCGGCGACTGAAGGCGTTTCATCTGCTTCTGCTTGTGTACTGTTTAAACAAAAGAGACGTGACGACAGCCAGACTTTGTGCTAAGCTAATCGCCTCCCTGCTGTCGTTCTTCATCTGTACTTCTTTGCAAATCTTTTTATTCCGTTCTCATTTCTCAGTAGTCTGACAAATGACTCCCGTATTATTTACTCATCTTTCGTCCATTTTTCTTCAAGGTGTTTTTCACTTCACCCACGTCCAAATCACAACAGTTATCCGAAAGGGGTGACAACAAACTCACCTCCAATGGTCAAGCCCCTCTAAATTCTCCGGGCTGCACAACTCGACAACCTTTTCCTGGGACGGAGTCCTCCATTGGGTCACCCCATGTTTCACTGATGGTGGATGGAGGTGACAAAGGCAATGAAGACTGCCTTCCACACTTACAGAGGGGGATGGGTTTTGACATGGCCCTACTGGACGGCGCGTACTTGCTATCACAGGTAACATGGGTAATTTATTAGTGGAAGGAAGTACAAAGCTGATTATGATGCACGCTGGGACCAATTGGTACTGATGCTGCTGATCGTCAATGTGAACTGTTATTCTATCTCTCCTGCAGATTTTACCAGCGATGTCCATCGGCTTCATCGTAGAGATGGCCAAAAGCGTGAGAGCTTATATGGCGACTGCCTGCTTTGTCAGCGTTCTGGCTTTTTTCTGTTCTACCAGAGTCATCTACAATCGCGAGGACCTCCATTGCTGACCACCCCTCCACAAACAACAGCAGGGGAGGCGACACGCTGACAGAACAGCTCCTTAAATGAACTTAATCACTTGGTTGAAAGTGATTTTTGCTTTTTTATTTTTTTTTCCAGTATTAACCAATACTTTAATGTTCCTGGATTGGGTTGACGTGAGTTATCAAGGAGGATTCATCTTATTGAACAGTAAAAGTTGGAGTACACATGTAAATGAAGCAACCCAAGATATTCAAGTTGACCTAACATGGGTTAAATTCCAAAGTAATGCATGTGAATAATCTAGATGGTTTAGTGTAATGAATTCAAATACTGACTTTGGGGTTTAGCTTACATAGGAAGCACAATGAATGTACTATTTTACACTTTTCAACTCTTAAAGTGTGACTCACATCTTTCATCTTTTGGATGGAATTAACAATAATCATGTGGAATGAGCAAAGACCATTCAGTCCTGTAGTTTGAAGGGATACTAAACATGGTGAAGTAATCCGGGACTACTCACTAAGTGTTCAGTGTTATTTGTCACTACTATGTCACAGTGATCAGTAATAAATCAGATGTTGTTTTGTGCAATTTCAATGGAATGGAAGTGGTCACATTAGTGAAGTTCTGATGAATACCTTTGGGGATAAAATTAAGTGCTGGTGTGTTTTTATTATTTTTTTTGGTTTACGGAGGTTCAGGGATGATTGAGGCATTGTTGCATTTATAAAAAATATCGAGCTGAAGATGCACGACGCCAGCCAAACACTCAGGATCAGAATTATTTACCACAAAACAACGCAAAAAAAAGTTTGTTTTCCTACATTTATGTGTTGGCAGTGATTTGGAGTAATATCCTGCTGTTTACTGTTGCTAAGGCAACCACTCTGGAGACTTGAAGGTCCTTGTGTGGCGCATTATGCTGCAGTCTCTTCTCCCTTATGTTGCTCAGCTTCTTTGGAGCATCGGTTACTGCCAGCATGCGGTTTATTAATGAAGTGACTCATACAATAAAAATAATTACATTTCCAGCCAGGTGTACCATTTGTGTGGTGCTACACCTGTTATTACTAAATGTCTGATTGGTTGGATCACATAATCTGAATGGTTTCGAGAACCCCTGGATGGAACTGGGACATGCCTGTACGGAAACACCCGGAAAAGATGAATAACATGGATGAATGGTAGTATTTTTTTCTGCTGTTAGGTTACTCAGCAGTTCTCATAAATTATAGCTATATTTAGATCTTTCATAGTTTTACCAGTTTAACATATATGATTGAATAATTTCAACACATCAGTGGAAAAAGTCATTCCATTCTTTCTTGGTTTCATAGGAAGAGTTAAAGAGTCACTGATTCAGATGTGAAATATTCCTCTGAGATAAATTAATTATATGTTACAAATGTGTTTTCTTAATGTTGGATGATGACTCTTATTTCCAAATGTACAATAAAATGAAAAAAAATAAAATTTCCAACGTTATATTACAGTCTATGAAACTATGCTAGAATACAATAGACGTTGTTTAACTGGGTGATGAATCTCTCTCTCTCTCTCTCTAAACGCACAGCTGTTGTGTCGTTAATCCAACCGGATGGAAGTGTTCCTCTTTTCTCTAAATGACACCAGTAAGAAGGATTGTTGTGTGCGCTGCTGGAGATTTAAAAAAAAAAAAAACAAAAAAGAAAAAACAAAAACTAGTGTTGGTGAAGAAGCGCACAAAACAGCCGCATCATCATCATCATCATCATCATCATCATCATCATCATCATCATCATCATCATCATCCTCATAATTGTGGGACAATCAAGGAACGCAGTTTCAGTAAACGACATCCATTTGAAGGCTGGAGCAGAAGCGCTATTCCTGTGCGTAAAAAAACACATTTGATGAAAGTGTCATCATTTACAGAGGAGGAAGAGGAGGATGAAGGTCTCTCCGGTGGAAACAGATGGTCAGACGCGACGTGAACGGGTGTTTCCATCGTGTGCCCCCCCCACAGCCACATTGTGTTCCTCTCTGCGCCTCCATCAACACATGGCAAGTCAGAATTTATCGAGCGGAAGCCAATCAGATCCTTCCTTTACGGGCGAGCCTCCGCCGCGTTCGACCAATCGGAGCCGCCGAACAGGACCCGTGCCTCCAGAGTTGTGCAGCGATGCCGTCACGTGACGAGGGGAAAAAGGAATGCCAACATGGACCCGTGGCAAGGACGGGATGTGACCGCGCTACGGCAATAACAAACGAACGGAGGGGAGCGGAGGAAAGGAAAAGGAAAAGGCGAACATCGACGCGTCGACGGCGCCGCTCTTGCGCGCCGAGCCTCTTCCAGGTTGGGAAGGGGGGGGTGGGGGACAGAAAGAGGTAAGGAGAGCCGAAAATGTCCGGGATTCTCCTGCTCGGATTATCCGACAGAGAGAAACCGAGGAGTATAAATAGAATTTTTTTTTGGGGGGGGTGGGGCAAAACTTGAGACGCGCAAGTCTTGGATCTTCCTTTTACGCGTGTTATTTATTTATTTATTTTTACGCGTGATCGTGTGGCGCCTCGGCGCAGGGTTTTCCTCGCCATTAGATTATGGGCGCGTCATCGTGGGCCGTGTTTCACTGCGTCCTGCGCGGTCGAGGCCCTGCTGCAACATGTGCGTAAACGTTCTGACAGACAACCGCGTTTACATCATAAAACCGACCCGACCGGAGCTTTTTTAGTTTGCGTGTTCGGATCCCGCGTTTACATGTGTGTGCGCGTGTGTGTATGTATGTATATATGTGTGTGTGTGTGTGTGTGTGTGTGTGTGTGTGTGTCGATCCAATCCCGATCCCCTCCCCTCCTCTCACCGGATTTAAATTCAACTTTATTGTGCGTAAAGTTAAAGGAACCACTCGTCACCATTTCCACCAGGCGTCGTCCTTTAAACGTTATATAACCTGTAGAAGTCACCTGATCAAAACAAAAACAAGCCTGAACGTTTTAAAGGTTATCGTGGCAACACAGATAAAGATGGAACTTTAGTAAAAACTTTAATTATATTCTTTCAAACTACAAAAAAAAAAAAAAAAAAAAAATTTTTTAAAAATGTTAGTTTTAAAACCTCAAAACTCAAGTAGTTCCACGTTTCCTTTAGAAGGAGGCGATAAAGAGTCAAAAAGTTTAAAATAAGATAATAATCGTGTAATAATGTGTTTAGTTAATAAAAACAAGCAGTGATTTAATCTTTTATTATATGAACACTTTATGCTGTTTTGATCCGGATCATTAGTGGCGAAAGTAACTTTAGTTTTAGGGATTAAATGTTTTAGGGATTAAATGCACCTTAAAGAGGGGCCAAAAAAATGCAATTTTTTAAAAATTTTAATTTTTAAAAAAAATTTAATTTAATATACTTCTGTAATCCCTGAAGGGAAATTAAGACCACACTCTAGTTAGTCCAAAAAAAAAAAAAAAAGAGCTACTGATCGTCGGACCCCTGACCTCTCAGGGGCCACAGATGCTCCAGGGTGAACACATGAATTTGTTGGTTAACCTATCATACGGGTGGTTGTTGGATTGGAGTTTAAGGCGTTCGCTGATTCCAACTTTTGAAAGGTATTGCTGGCATTTAATTCCCAATTTTCTAAAGTGAACTAAAAACTTTTCAAATCGCTTGTTTCTTTAAAAAATGCTCTAAATGTGACGAATTATCTCTTTTCTGTATTTGAAGTGTTTGTGTGTCACATGACAGAGGAACACTTAATTCCAACAGTTAATTCTGCCAACTGAGTAAATTTCCCCTTTAAAAATCTGTCCCGTCTTGTCGAAGCGATCTCGTTTCGTTTCCTCGTCAGGGGTTGAAAATCGGGTCAGCGAGGTAAAGAAAATACTTTCCTCACACTTTCCCTTCCTCCTGTAGGTAATAAAACCCAGTTTCCATGTTGCCTTTGCAGGTTTTTTCTGATCCCTGCTTCTGGATCGTGTTTCCTTCGGCCCGGATCAATGGTGTCTCTCAGCAGCAGAACGCTGAGTTTGGAAAATGACCTTTTCAGGGACAGCAGCAGCTTGTTCTCCCTCGGCCTGGAAGACGGCGCCTGCAGCGAGGGGGGCAGTTTCGCCTCCAGCCCCGACGCCGGGGAGCTGGGGATTGTGCACCGCTTCAGTCATGGAGAGGAGGAAGACGAGGAGGACGAAGACGAAGACGAGGAAGCGAGGCTTCACAGCTTTCTGGGGGCGGAGGGAGAAGAGGAGGAGCCTCACCTGCCGGAGTTTCCTTTCCAGCCCTCGTCCCCGTTCTCCCCCACCCTGGAGGACATCGAGGAGTTCCTGAGGGAGAAAATGGAGCTGGTCAAGGAGGAGCTGCTGATCCCGAAGGAGGAGGAGGCCTCGCCTCTGCCTTGCAGTGACTCCTCGTCCTCCGGCGTGACTCCTCCGGCTTCCTCAGAGACTTGCAACGACTTCGGGATGAGTTCCCCGGCCCCTGACACCCCTCAGGGGCAACAAGAGAACCTCAGCCCGGACGCTCCTTCACCTTCTGCTGAAGTTAGCCCGTCACCATCCACCTTAACCCCGCCCATGCTCCTGGGGGGTCCACTGGTGCTCCAGCTCCAGCCGCTCCACCTGGCTCAGCCTCAGACCCCAACGGGGTCTCCTCCCGGCGCCCAGAGTGGGATTTGGCTCACGCATCTGATCATGGGGCTCCAGGGCGGGGCGGGACAGAACCTCACCCTGCTGGCCCCGCAGGTGCCCCCCACCACCACCACCACCACCTTGCTGTCGCTAAGCGGCGGAGACGCCAAGTCGACCGACCAGAAGTACGTGAAGATCGCCCCTCTGCCCATCACCATGAGGACTCTAGAGATCACGGGCGTGACGGGGGTCGGGGACCAGGGCAACGGGGTGTTGAAGGCCGTCGCCCCCCGGGTAAACAGAGTGCCCCCTACAGAGAGGGTCCACAAGTGCTCCCACCCGGGCTGTGGGAAGATGTACACCAAAAGCAGCCATCTGAAGGCTCACTTCCGCCGTCACACGGGGGAGAAACCCTACACATGTAGCTGGCCTGAATGTGGCTGGAGGTACGTGAAGATTTTCACATGGAAAAATACGACACGTGTTCATAATACCGCTAGCAGACATGTCCAGGAATGTGGATTGCACATATTGCGTGTATTTAAAGATGATGTCCCGCAGAGTTAGGCGTCGGTTCCAACTAAATTAGATCATAGAGCCGTTTCTCTTCACACGAGATTGAACATGAAATATTACAGATCTTTATTTGTCGTCACTAGATTACATTCAATTTAATTGTCATTGCATATGTCACAGTTACTAAGCAACAAAATGCAAATTGCATCTAACCAGAAGTGCATAAGCTGTGATTAAATAAGTATTTTACAGTATATAGAGGTAATTATATATATGTGTATATATATGTGTATATATATATATGTATATATATATATATACACACACACACACATATATATATAGTATATATATATATATATACACACATATATTGTATATATTGTATGTATATATTATATATATTATATATAATATATATTACATATATATACACATATTTATATACAGTATATATACATATATATGTATGTGTATATATATACACACAGTGTATATATATATATATATATATATATATATATATATATATATATATATATACAGGTCTAAAAGCTGTTCTGTTAGTCAAGAGACTGGAAGCATTGTTCAGTTTTACCATCTTGACTTTATCTAGAGATCCGTGGCATCGTGAGACGTTTTTCACACGCGTGTGCAACAAAACCACCCATTTTCATCCAGATGTGTAAAATGGAAGTTATCCTTGTTGTAAATCGGGGCTTTATTTCAGAAACAGATGTAGTTAATACCCCGTTTTTACTCCACGTTCCACCAAGTAACAGCCCTGCTCTGTCTTTTCAGCAAACTAATGCCGCTCCAGTTGTTTTACACGCATCAAGAAATGCTTTTGTAAATGACAGAACGCCGTGGCAACAGCAGCGATTTCCCCCCTTTCCTCGTACGTTGCGGCCCGTCCGGCCGTCTCGTGCTGTCATTTGGATTTGATTTCCC
Organism: Antennarius maculatus; assembly: GCA_013358685.1. Lineage (NCBI taxonomy): Eukaryota > Metazoa > Chordata > Actinopteri > Lophiiformes > Antennariidae > Antennarius > Antennarius maculatus. The sequence goes on along the minus strand of CM023609.1, from coordinate 24,342,134 downwards.
GTTCCTCACCCCCACCTGTCCTCCTCTTGCGTTGCCAGGTTCTCCCGATCCGACGAGCTGTCCCGTCACCGCCGCTCCCACTCGGGCATCAAACCCTACGAATGCTCGCTGTGTGAGAAGAAGTTCGCTCGCAGCGACCACCTATCCAAACACACCAAGGTCCACCGGAGCTCCAGGCCCAGCAGGATCACCAGACCCACCGTGTGACGCCCCAAAACCCCCCAAATCCTCCGCCCACCGATCCTGGCTTCGAGCACGGTGGGGTGGTGGTGGGGGGTGTCTGGGACACCCCCAGGACTTTGGATGTTTTTCTAACGGAGCTCTCATCACGGTTTCCTTCCCGTTAACCCCCCCCCCACCCCCCCTGTTTGTCTTTCACCGGTTCTCGTTTTCTGAATGAACAGCCACCTCAGGAAAGAAGCTGAAAGTGGATTTCCTGGCCTTCAAAGACTCACACACACACACGCACACACACACACACACACACACACACACACAAAGACCAAACGCATTACAGGAGCAAGTCGTCTCTTGCGTCCTCTGTTTGCACTACCGTTCCTGTTACCAAGCTACCAGACGCTGATGGGAAATCGTGGTCGTAACCGGTCGTCGTGGTGAGAGCGTCCGCTCTTCTTTTTGTGTGATCGCCCCTTCCTCCTCACAAGCCAAAGGGGTCCACAAGCATAAAGCTTCCCAAACGTTTTTTTCTACGTTGCTCAAGTGGGGATTTTTTTAGTCACGCTTTTATCACGTGCTCTAATCACAAGACTCAGAATGCACTTATTAACGCCGTGTGAAATCAGGATGTAACAGGAGCGTGGTCTGAACGCATTTCAGAGTGGCTGTTGGGCCTGAATGACTGCTCCCACTCTGATGATGACATCACTTTTGTGAGACAATTCGCGGCTTTCGTCGACCGAGCCAAGAAAGACTTTTTTTTTTTTTTGCATCCAATCCTGGCCTTTATTGCATTTGACCAATCAGAGTCCTCCTTGTTTTGACCTCTATGCCTTTTCTCAGCCTCCAAAGATGTTTAAATTTTAAATCAATCCACTGGACTTTTTTAAAGAAAGTTTCTTGAAGACGTTTCGTCTCTCGTCAAAGAGGCTTCTTCAGTTCTTGCGGTGGCGTCCCAGCTTATTAACCCCGTAGGGTGCGGTCAGTGCTATTCCCAACAATAATCCCTCGCTTATTTGTTCTTCGAGATGCACAACTTTTAGTAGGTAGTCATGTGACACCATACGTGCATGCCCATTGGCTGACAGTATCTGTGCGTGTGGTGCGTTTGGAGACTCACGGAAACGCTTTTCTTTAATACAAAAGTGTTTTAAAACAGACGATAAGAGCGTTGGAAAAGGTAACACAGGTATAAGGTGATTTACGACCAGTAAATAATAAAATTAATAGTTTTTCACCATATCGCAGAATTTCATGGTCATGGAACGCGTTAACGGTGAGTAACGAGGGATTATTGTATTCCCAGGTCAAGACCAGCTACCACCAGAACTGAAGAAGCCTCTTGGATGAGAGGAGAAACGTCTTCAAGAAATAATTGTTAAAACAGTCCAGCGGATTGATTTAAACAGCTTTGGATAACTTTGACCTGGATAACTGAGAACCTACAAAGACATTTTTCTCAGCCTCGTCGTTCCCTAATTTAAACCGATGCCTTCGCCCGCGTTACAGAACCTCCTCACTGGATCCTAATACCGTCTAAAAACAAAACCAACGCCTCCACTTTCATTTCTGGCGTGTGATCATCATCGCTTTTTTTTTTTTTTTTTTTTTCGGTGGGGGGCTCACCAAAAGCCTGGAATCCTTTGCTCCGGACCTGCGAGAGCGAAACGAAGGCCGTGTTCTGTGTGCGACTCTCATCGTTTCCCTCAAAGGTCTTTTGAAATCATCGTGTGCAGCCGAGTTACGCGGCGTATAAATTTACTCGAGTCTACATGTTATGTTGTCTTCTAAATGGTGCAAAAAAAAAAAAAAAAACGTGACGTGAAAAGCTGCTGGTTGTTACGGTAGCAGCTTTTTTTTTTTTTTTTTCGTACAAAACATTTCTCTCTCAGTCATAGCAGCAAGAAAAGCTAACAAGACAAAAAGCATACTCTAAATATAATATGTACAGCTCGTAGCCTTTGTATAGATGTGTTGTTGTTGTTTTTTAATTTTATCAAAGGTTTTTTTTTTTTTTTTTTTTTTTAAATCAGTGCATTAAGCTATTCAGTCACGTTTCTGGAAAGGTTTGTTGGGTCTGTTAACGCAAATTCCATTGTCGATCGCGATCGATCCGTTTGAATGTCAGACTGACGATGATCGGGGTGGGGGGGGATTTTTTTTTTTTAGAATCCCGCTCTAAAAACATACACCAACCGTTAAAGCCGAGTCCGCTGGTCTCAAGTGCACTTGTATTTTCTTTTTGGAAGGGAGGGGGTGGAATTCAGAAACGATCCTCGTGTTCTCTTTGGTAGTTCCGTAAAACTTTTGGAACCTAAAAAATACCAAAAAAAAAAAAGGAGGTATTATCCGAGAAAGGTTGGAAGTGTAATTCGCAGTACTGTCACTCTATTCCCATTTGTACTTTTAACCTCAATACTTTGGTGCTTGTCGATCTACCAGTGCTTCACATGACTGTACGCCGGAACAGCATGACGCGTTTCATTTACAACGATTGTCTCTTGTGGAAGAATCAGAGAAGAACTTATTCGGAAAAAGTACAAAAAAAAAAAAAAAAAAAAAAAAAAAAACAGTTTCTGGCTCTGGCAACCGTGGTGCTTTCAGGAGAAACTCGTAAAGGAGAGAACTTCTGCACGGAGCAGCGGACGGGTTCCTGCTCTTACCTTTACCTCCTAGCATTACAGATATGTTAAATCTCTCTTTTTTCCCCAACAACCAATGCTAAGCTAATGTAGAAAACGAGTCAGAAGCAGACAGGCGGGCAGACGTGTTGATCTGTCTTTGTGTCTGAGCCTCCCCAGGCTGTTCCTACTGACCTACATCCAGACCTTTATTCTCTAATCACCCCATTTTCTCTCTCTCTCTCCTCTGTTTCTCTCTCAGTCCTGCCGGTGTGTCAGGTTTGAACACAGGCTGTAAATTTCTTTCCTTTTTTTTTTTTTTTTTTTGGATTACAGAAATGCTATTTTCCTATATGCAGAAATAAAAGCAAACAAAAAAAAATAAAATAAATAAAAATAACCATCTGAATCATTTTGCTTTGTTGTAAATCTGATTTGTAATGTATTGAACAGGACTGCTCTGTCATTAAAAAAGGAAATGCTTTTGATTGTTTTTAACTTTTACAAAATTGCCTTGATGTAATTAATCCTGTCAGGAATGACCCGGGTCCCGGTTGGACACACCAGCGATAATAATCAAGTTCTATTAGGGAAGTTGTTCTTGACAAATGAAGCTCTGACAAACTTATCCTGTAACAAATGATCATCACTGACTCGCTGGTAAACACATCGGATCATTAAGCTTCTAAACAGACAGATATTTCCATCTGGAGTGGGAACATTTGACTCATTAACAAAATTTAATCAATCAATTTTCCATTTCTCCTCCAGCATTCCGTGACCTGATGCTGCTCACAATCCCAGCTGGTGCGTTCTTATATTTGTATGTTTCAAAAAGATTCACAAACGTCTGTCAAATGTGAGCAACAATCTGAAAAAAAAAAAAATTACTCAGATATAAATAAAAAAGTTTTTTAAAATTTTTTAAATAAACCCTGCTTGTGTTGATGCATCATCAATAATTTAGTCATTTTGGGGTCATGTCTTCAAAAAGATGTCCTCTGCTGGTGTGTAAGTGTATAACACTGAATTTATCTCAGTTCCTCCTACTTAAAAAGCTGTGAAACCACATCCAGCAACTTTTTTCTCTTTTGCCCACTAAGCTGCTTTGATTGGCTGCTCGTCTGAGTCACCATCCACTTCCTGTCGTGTCTCCAGTCTCCTCCAGTCCAGATTTGCTTCAGGAACGCCGCATTGAGATGTCACCCCATCTGAACTACCTGCAGCTCTTCACAATCGTGGTCACTTTGGTGAATCTGTGCATGAAAGAAAAGCTGCAGGCCAGTTCTGATGCTGTCATCACATTCCAGTACCGCTCTGATTGCTGCAGTCTGGTGCATTTTCTCCAACGGGGGAGCTGCAGCTGCGTCTGCAGGAATCTCAGGCTGTTCTGGCTCGCCTCCGTTTGTCGTGCTACGCTCTTTCACAATCTAGGAGGATCTTGCTGATTTAACACGTGGGCAGAAAGAGCATCTGGTTCCTGAGTCCTGCAGATTTGCGTGAGGCCCGGAGAGAAGAAGTGGGGGGTCTCCTCCTTGAAATGAAATGTGCCCACATGCCTGTAGTGTCACAACAAACTTGTGCAACCAAGACAGTCTTGTTGGTTTTTTCAAGAAGAACAAAGCTGCCTTTGAGAATCAGTTGATCTCAGCTGATCACTGAGTGTGACTAGAACATAACCCCCCTAAAGCAACAGCAACAAGAACGATCATTTAGAAATGGATGAAACCTGAGGTGCGGCATTTATGAATGTGTCTGTTGTAACAATAACCTGAAGAGCAGTCACAGAAAAAATATTATCTGTTGAGTGATTATGTGTAATTTAGAAGAAACTGCTTACAGGACAAACCCCCAGAGAATCACGACCCGACTTTGTAACCCCTCCTGACTCTCAGCTCGTTATTTTGGATTAATGGCCAACAAACTTTACTGCTTTTCTGCAGTTTCAATGCTCTTTGGCAAAAAAAAAAACTGTCAGCAAACCAGAAAAAGAAAATGTGTCAGCCATGGAAACTATATAAAATGATAAATTGTGAAGGTATTTATAGCTTTCAGTGCTATTTAGACTGTTTGTTGCTTTTGTGTAAAGGGATTTCTTGTACAACTTTCCAACTTGATGCTACAGAAACATCACATTCTCAGTAATTAACAAAAATGCACCAACATCTCATATTTGTCTTTTCCTTTTGGTCCATTTTGACCTATTTAGGAATGAAAAATGCTCAGGTAGATTTGCTATACTTCCATAAATAGTATATCGTTATTCTGAAAGAATTGAATGGATGGAATCCATATTTTTTAGGGTCTTGAATGATCACATGGTTATTATTATTATTATTATTAGTAGTAGTAGTAGTATTTTTTATTTTATTTTTTTGTGCTGTGCAGTGCTCCACTGGTCCAACTGATAGCTTTAATATCTGATGTTGCATACCATGAAAGCTGCGAGGTGTCATGATGAGGATTCACCACTAGATGTCACCCGTGTCATTTCCTGCCTGCTCCCTGCAGAAAGCTGCTCAACAGGATCCACCAATTCTTCCAGAGAATCACGCCACCCATTTGGTTCCAACGGTACAGGACTGATCAGTCACGCTTTACTGAACCCATGAACTGTCTGTGGAAACTTTCACACAGATATAAAATAAATAATTTAATTCATCGACTGCTTGAAGTGAAGATTGAGTCAATTACATAACACACACTCATGAATACTCCAACCATTCTGAGTGACCGATTATACAGAACTGTAAGAAAAATACTAGAAAAGTCTGCGTTTGATTCATCAGAATTCTCATTCTGTGAGAACAATCAGTCTTATTAATTCTAGATGTTTATAAATGTAGGGGATTTTTTTTTATGTTAATGTTAAATGATTGTGTTTTTTATTATTATGATGATTATTATGATAATAATAATAATAATAATAATAATAATAATAATAATAATAATAATAATAATAATAATTATTATTATTATTATTATTATTATTATTATTATTATTATTATTATTATTATTATATATGTGTAAATTATTTTTCTTCTTTTTTTTTTTAGAGAAACACAATGGACGTCTTTGCCTTATTTTAAACTAATGCAAAATATAGCCAGTTTTAAGTTGTTTGTTGCTCCCCTACGCTGGAATTGAAAAAAAAAGTGGATAAAAACATCCGGTGTTCCTCCCCAGTTTTCACCGCATTTCCTCCTATGAATAGCGAAACATCGCAAAAATAACAACAGAATAATAAACGAAGCGACGAGCGAAACTAAAGAGGAAGTGATGTCAGAGCGACCTGATGAGACGTTTCCGTTTTCAGGAAAATTGAGAATTTAAAAAGTTTCAATTTTGTCTCACCTGGGTGCGCTGACTCTAAAAGTTTACGACATATGCTAGCAGTTTAGCATAAACGTATGAAACTGTGAGATTGTGTAGTTGATTTTGATATAGTTTGTCGTTTTTTTTTCTGAGAATCATGTTTGAAACGTTCAATTATTTTTGAGTATCTTCTTTTCTGGGATATAACAGTAGAAACAACACTAATGAAAACAATCATATTTAAAAGTATTTTTATGTACATAACATCAAACAGCAAGCACACTGTTTCCCTGCAAACAATATCATTACACTGTGGAGAAGAAACGCTGCAACTCCTACACTCAAGAATTTCAGTTGTCTGAGGTTCTCGAACGCAACATTTTTCCTGTTCCAAGGATATATCGTCAGTAAAATCTGAAAGCAGTTTAATGTAATTTATGCTCAGGTATTTCCTTGGCATTTCCTTTGAAACTTATCACCCGAGTTATGGAACAATAGAACACTTTTTCCAGCAATGTTTTGGGAATATTTCGACGCGACTCGACGACTCAGAAATCCAGCGGGCTCTACGAGTGAGGTAACGTTAGCACACAAGCTAACAAGAAGACAGCTAGCGGCTAACTTAGAGTTAGCAAACTAATGCTAATGTTTTGATTGGTTTGTGCGGTCAGACGTTAACGCGTTAGCTAAACGTGACATTAGCATTGAGCTAGCCGCTACCCACTTTATCCTGATTGGAAATAACTGGAAAACTGTGGCGAAACTAGCTTCCCCATCAACAAGTGGTCTTTTATTTGCAGTGTGTGGGTGCCTGGCTATCGGACAGTGGAAACCAGACAATCCAGTGTGAGCGTTTGTGGCACATGAATAACTGTTGCATGACTGTTATAACCACCCTCACGTTATCTTAGGAGTTAGCATTTGCTGCTAATGTCAGACGTTACATAAGACACATCGCTAATCTTGCCTGTCTGGCAGTAGTTTTGACTCTGCCCTATTTTTTGCCCTGATATCACCAGGTTTATCCAGGAGGGCCGGTGTTGTGTTGTTGTGCATGTGGGGGTGTGTCTCCATCCGAGCAAATTGGGATGAGTCAATCCAGATTTACTTATCCCAGTAACAGGCTTATACAGACTATGTTTGGGCTTCAAGACAAGTCAGCTGGAAATATGAAGAAGACATTTTCAAATGAGTGGGATAGAAAACCTCATCTTTGCACCCTTGCAAAATTTCCATTTCCTAATTTTTATGGCACATCTCCCAGCTGTTATCGCTGCAATCATCCATGTTTGACATGACGTGATGTCTAAGATACCTGAGCCAAAGATTGAGGTTCTGATCTGAGGTATCAGTTCAGTCTATCACGATTAAATAGGTTTTTTTTAAAAATATATATACTCATTATGATCCCCGTAGGGAAATTAAGGCAGCACACTCTCGTATCTTTGTTAGTGAAACACATGCATATATATTTATTAGTACAGATCCCTGTAACACACCAAACACACACAACACACACACAATGGTGGTTAATCGTTTTTGTTAGCTCCATCAAGGGCTTTGTGTTTTCATCAGAAAGGCCATTTTGGCGGTAAAGATACACTTTCATGAGAGTTGGAAGGGTTGTTGAGAAGATGACAGGAAACAAGTCATCACGTTTTAGAATGGTTCCAAATAATTGAGTAGCGTTTTGGCATTTGGTTTCACTTTCTTTAAAGTAGATCGTCTATTCCTCAGAAACAATCCGATTTGATGTAAACTTGATGTAAAGTTGGGCTGTTATTTTTGCCTTTTTTAAACTTTGATAGATTTTGAGTCTTTTTGTTAACTACACATGTATTAGCTGATAGATTACCATAAAACTGGGTTGAAGGGTGGACTGTGTCCCGAGGGTGACCCCACTAGCACTTGGTAGTGATGTAGCGTCTGATGTTTCTATAAAATCCACCCACGCTGTCTTAAATATAAACCTTACCTGACCGGACTTTTCATTCACAGCGCCGCCCCTCCCATCTGTCATCTGTATTGTTTGCAGACGCTCTGGTGAAAAGCGGAACCTGGTGCTTTTACTTTGGACAACTTATAATCTCGTGAGCCTTTAGTGGCGCCCTACCGAGATGACGGACAGGAAGGGTTGTAATAAATATAGATTTCTATGAGACATTCGAGTCAGTAGCAGTTACCCCCTGTGAGCATTAGGCTTCATCGGGTCTTTGTGATTTAACCAACGCCAGAAAAAATGAGAATTTTAACAAAAAATTTTTGCGGTGAGACTGGTTTGGTCACGTGTCAGTTGGTCCTGTATGTAAACCGTGTGAACAAACTGGTTGGTTTCACCGCTGGTATGCCCGGTAGTATAGTGACATACAATTTGTCACATGTTGTGACAGAATGTTGTCAATCCATGGTTTCTGTACAGGTCACCATGGTGATCTGCAGATGGATAATGTTCACATACGCCTCTCAGTTTCCCCTAGAATGTTCTTTGGCTGTGGTGTTTTTGGGCTGGAGGACGCGACGCCGGCCCTTATTCCAGTCAGAACAGCTTCAAATGAAAAGACCCGAGAATTATTACAGATAGGATTATACATATTTTAGAATTTAGACAGGCAACGTGTAACCAACAGCTTCTATACACTGTTCTTCACGGGCTTTAGTACATTACTATCCCAAAAAAATTTATATTATTGTTATGTTTGGTCCCAAAAATCTGCCATGTTCTTTTTGACTGACGGCTCCGCTGTCATGGTTTTATGTCTGAGTAGCTGGTTTAATGTGAACAGTATGGCACCTCTTTTGAAGTAAGGCATCGCTTCAGGATCGTCGACCCGACAGGAACCGCGCCACTCTTTAATTCTCAAACGGACTTTGTCTTGGAAAGTTCCGACAGACGGCGGCCTGTGCAGCCGCTAGTCTTTAGTGTTCACTCCATTTCACCGAGAGATAAAGAAGGTGGAAATCTGCTGCCGAACTTCCCATAAAGGGAATTGCATGTGAGGTGTTTGACTTCGCCCAGTTGTTAATGGAAGCAGCCGGATGAAGGAGGCATCATCATCATCTCTGAACCACAAGAGACGAAAGCAGGTTCACCAGCCGGAGAACCCGGTCCTCGAAAACGATGTGTTCGGCTTCAGGTGTTAAATTTATATCTACAACGACCACGTCTCTGCCTCTGAGACGTTCGACTTGGTTTCACCATTATCTTTTTAAGGAATGTCTACAGTGTCGTCCAAGATATCGATGAGTGTGTACATTTTGGTTTTGATCCAAATTAAAATCTGTATCCTCCATGTCTGAGTGTTTTTCCACTGGCAGTTGCTGTGGGGCTTTCAAGATTTCACTCAGTTAAAGGTCACTTGGTGGGTCGTTGCTGACTTCTCTGCGTCCCTACGTGTTATTTTCGAGCGACACTCAGCAGCTCTTTATTTCAAACTTCAATACCGCATGAAAGACTGCTTTAAATATTAACAACAAACAAAAGCAAACACTGCTTGAAAAGGATAGATCCAGTGAAAGGAGCAGTGGGATGAAATGTCGACTTATGTCATCCTCTATGTATTAACTTTCTTTCACCCATAATTCCTGATGTATATAAAAACACATTTGTAGCTGGACTAGTTAGAATGAAATAAGTCCAGAGTCCGATAAGGATCATCATCAGAGCTCCAGCTGTAATCAGGTTCGGTTCGACTATATCGCCGTCTTGTATCGCTGCTGATGACCGTCAGAAATAGCCTCTTTGTTCTGCTGCTCATGCATGTCTGATGGTTTTTTCCTCGACAGTGACGTCTGTTTTTTTTTTTTTTTCTTGTTTTTGTTTTTGTCCTCCAGTGAGAGACATGGACAACTCTGTCACCCTGTGGCAGTTCCTTCTCCAGCTCTTACTGGATCCCAGTAACGAGCAGCTGATCTGCTGGACCAATGAGGAGGGAGAGTTCAAGCTGTTGCAGGCGGAGGAGGTGGCGCGGCTGTGGGGAGCCCGTAAAAATAAGCCCAACATGAACTACGACAAACTCAGCAGGGCTCTCAGATACTACTACGACAAGGTAAACACATCGGCGCGTCACTGCTCAGGCACATTATGTTTTACATGGAACTTTGAAAGGCCAATATTTGGTTACCCGTCAGCCAACTGTTTGCTTTACCCCACATGTGATTTTTTTCTCACACGTCCCAGCCTCGTCATCTCCATAGGAAGCCTGATACATTCAATCACCTTCAACATCCCAATGCTCAATAACCTGAAAAATAACGACAGAACAGAAGAAGAAAAGAAATCTTGGTGCTTTTGTTCTGTGCAGGACAATAAAATTAGGAAAAAAGCAGCGAAACAGTTGGAATGGGGAATCCAATAAAACGACAAAGATGGGAAGCACGATAAATCTTATTTAGTTTGAGGGATTCTAAAATGTTTGCAAGATGTATTTCTCTTTATTCCCACTCACTGTATTCTGATGTTTTAATTCGTTTATCTGGTTAATATTCAAACCCAGTTGCTCTGTAGTTTAACTCATGATTTGCTTTCACAAAATAATTAAAGGAAGCTTTCTCTTTTGTTGAAAAGTCATTGAAATTAGAATTTAAACAGTTACACTTTAATGCTAATCCTCATGATATTTATCGCTCCCCTCTCCTGACCGATTAAATTCATGATTTAGACACAAATGTTCGTCTCTGAAGGTTTTCGTAACGTCAAACGACTTTTATCTGATGTTTTCAGTCGTCCTTAACCCAAGGACACGAAGCCAGAGTTACATAACGGCGTGTTTTCAAGCAGCTGGGTGCTGGGAGAGTTCTGCCTCCTCCAGACAGCCACACCGCGGAGTAAAAAAAAAAAAAAAAAAAAAGTTAATTGTATCTCAGAGCGGTTAGAATCCATTGCTCACTGGCATGTGGAAGGAAGGAGAGGGGGAGCGACTGGCTCGTACTCCGTTTGTGGTTTGGCAGCCCGACCCAGCATGCAATCTGGTCATGGCTGCTCTGGAATGCCAGTTTGGTGCTGGTACAGTGATGCTGACTCTACACAAACAATACCATAATAAACAGTTTGTGTTTTTAACGTCTTACAGAACATCATAAAGAAAGTGAACGGTCAGAAGTTTGTCTATCGCTTCGTGTCCTACCCCGACATCCTGAAAGGCGACGTCGCCGCCAGAACAGACGGCGGGGAGTCGGCCGCCGGGGGCATCCCGTCTCTTCTGAAGAGGGGCGACGGCGCCCTGCAGGAGGGCGAGTCCGGCGTCAGCAGCAAGGCGGGAGGAGGCGCCGCAGCTCCGGGCTCCAGCTCCAAGCAGTCCAACCGTAACGACTACATCCACTCCGGCCTATACACCTCCTTCACCCTCAACTCGCTGCAGAACGGGCGGCAGCTCTTCAAGTCCATCAAGATGGAGAACCCGGCGGAAAAGATGGCCGACAAGAGAGGCCTCGCCGCCTCGGCACACGGCCAGGAGCCTCAGCAACAGAACGCTTTGCCGTCTGTCATCAAGTTTGGAAACACGCCTCCGAAGCCGGCGGCGGCGGCTCCTCCTCCGGTCGACATGGACGTGACCCTCCTGTCCAACCACCTGGACGCTCTGCAGACTCCGCCCCGGAGCGGCGAGGACCTCAGCACGCACTCCTCCCTGCCCCCCCAGTCCATCTACGCCTTCGAGCAGCACGTCCGCCCGTCCGAGCCGCCGTTCAGCCTTCAGGACCTGGCGTCCGCCAGCCCGTCGCCGAGTTTGGTGCCCGACTCGTCCCAGGAGCTGGTGATCGACAGCGACATGGAGTCCGGATCCTCGCAGCCGGCAGACGCCCACGTGCAGGAGAAGGTGAGTTTATTTTATCCATGAAAATAAAAGTTTTCAGTTATTTTGTGAGATTATTTTGTTGAACCGTCTTGAACGAGCCTCTGACTTTAACACAAACAGCTGATGGTCACGTGGCGTTTTATTCTAGTCTGAAATCGTTGGATCTGGTTTTCATTAAATCACGTCATGTGTTCTCATGCACCAGTCAAATTACTGAATCATTATCTGATTAGTTTCCCTGACAAATCACTGTTGAAATTTGACTGTTAAATCCAGTGTCTCACACACACACACACACACACACACACACACACACACACACACACACACACCAGTGTTTCCCCTAGAGCATTTAACAGTCAGACTAGCTCAGAGGACGCGTGGAAGGCCACGGTTATCGTCGCGTACGCGTTGTAATTCCCCCTCTCGTCCACCAGGTGGACAGCGGCATCAGTTTTTCTGGAGACGAGACCAGTTTGGTGGACGCTGAGACCAGTTCGTCTTCAGTGAGCAGCAGCACCACCGTCAGCACCCAGAGCTCAGGAAAGACCCGCAAACCCCCCAAGGTCCTGCAGATCAACCCGCCGACGCTTCTGGTCACCGCCTCTGACTTCCCCGCCATGAACCTCTGCAGCCCCTCCCTGCCCACCGCCTCCCTCACGCCAGCGATGCTGCAGGTGAGATCACGTCGGAATTTAGAGCCGTCGTTTCACACGTGTCTCACGGTGTGTTTGCTCTGTGTTCAGAAACACTACGCAAATATCCATAAAACCAGGTGGCGGCGAAGAAACCACGAGACGTTTGAATCGATTCAGGGTTTGGTTTTTTTTTATCAATCCAACATAAACTGGATTACCAGGAAACTGGAAGGATCAAATTCTAAGTTTCATTTGTTGAATTAACCATTAAAACAAACAGTTATGTGTGATATTTGGTATAAATAACTAGAAAATAAATGTATAAATTAATTATCATCTTAGGGTGAGTGTATGTTTCATCCTCTGGGGGATGAACTGGTTTTCTTCCAGTTGTCGGTGGACATATTTTATCTTCAGGTGACTAAACTCATTCCCTGCAGCGTTTTTGTAGTAACCGATCTCCTTTGAGAAACTTTCTCCGACGCTACCGGACATTTCTCGGTGATATCTTTCCGTTCTTGACCAATCCCAACATGCTTTGCTCAGAGCTTCACTACATTTGCTCGTAATTGATGTCTTTAGACGTCGTTGTCAGTCAGTGAGTTATGGATGTTCACCGTTTACAAAATAAGTAAATAAACCGACGTCATTGTCCGACTGGACAGAATTACGATTGACTGTTACTGCTCCTGACCAGCAGGTGGCAGCAGGCTGCCGAATTGCACCCTGGCGACTCTGCTCGCTGATCACATGACTTCTATTGAATTTCCTCCCAGACAATACTGTTTTTGTCCGGCCCCTCCCCAGCAGGAAGAACCGGTTTTGATCATGAGACCTGGAGTCAGGCGGCTCATCAGATTCAAATTAATTGGTTCAGAGTTTGACTTCCTGCCGGCTTGCAGTGATTGACTTCAGACATTTTTCTTTTTTGAGTTTCCAAATTTAGCTCCTGACGGCTGATACGGCTCCACGCTGCTAGGATCTTTATAAAATATAAATACAACATATAAATGGAGCCCATTCCTCTTATCCCCTAGTTACTCTTCGGGGGGGTGAATGGTTTTCATTCCGTGTCTCATCATCCTCCTTTAGACCCCGACACTGCTGCTGACTCCCAGCCCGCTGCTGTCCAACATCCACTTCTGGAGCACGCTCAGTCCGGTCGCACCGCTCAGCCCGGCCACACGGCGCCAGGGGGCGCACCTGTTCCAGGTGAGTACCTGAACCCCAACGTGCCCCCCCCACATATCTATACATCTGTCTGTCTGAGAGACGCCTAACGCTCTGCTCCCTTCCAGTTCCCGTCCGTCCTCACGCCTCAGTTCCAGATCCCCATGCACAGTATGGATGGGACCAACACACCCGGACCCATTTCCCCAGACCCCCAGAAGACATAGGAGTAACCCCCCCCCACCTTACCCCTTCACCCCCCCCCCAGCATTTAAACTCAGACTCCTCTCACCCCCTTAGCCGTTCCTCGTCACTCTGGTACTGTAAAGTTTACCCGCCACGGGATTCGCACTACGATCCGCCGTGTGGAGGGTGTCGTCAGCCCACGATGACGAGTGAGGACGCGGCCCCGTCTATCGCCTGGCTTCTTGGGAATTCTCAGCCACCACAGTTCAAAGGAGGGAGAAGTTTCCACGGTAACCGTCGGTGCGTGTGGATCGGCCTCTCAGCAGCGACAATCGGACTCACGCTCGGACTGCAGCGTGTTGCTGAACCTTTCGTAATATTTCGTTGTGGCGCGGCTTCTTTGCCAAAAAAGACACGTCGTTTGTTTTCTGTCAGTTCCTCGTTCCTCGTTGCTTTAACCCGATAACCTGCATGTTTACCCGCAACTTCCCTCAATGCGTTCACTTGGCTCTCAGCCTCGCCTCACCTGCTTGAGTTTGTGCTGTTTGCTGCTCTCAGACGTTGCCTGACTTTAGCCATATCCATCAGGACATTTACAACCTTTTAAAACGTGGCCATAATCCGAGCTGAACCTTGAATCCCTCCTCCAACTGTTAGCTTTAAGGTGTGAATGAAAGAAAGTGAAGCCATAACTTTTATCCCGTCGCATCGACGGCGCAAACGTCGCTGATGTTCCCTTTTCAAAAAAAGGTTTTCAGAAAAATATTAGTGAAGAATTTCCAAAAAAATACTTCAGTATTCTTGTAAAGGTTTAAGTTTGAAAACTAAAACCCTTCTCATAAACGTGCACTGAATCCATAGTTGCACCCAGCTTAGCTTTAGCATGAGCATAGCATCAGGACTAGAGAGAAGTCCTAAAATAAGCTAGGCAGCTTGCCAGATGCAGCTACACATATAGCATACGGCAGCGTCGATCAATCAATACATTTATCGTCAGATTAAACGTAAACCAACCAAAACGGTTTCTCCTGAAGCAAATCAAACCAAAGCTGAAGCTGGGTTGTCATTTTAAGCAGCTATGACATCGTTCGACAGTCCGGCTTTAATGTCCGCCTCATCCTTAGCGATCTGAAATACCCCAACTTTTAAATCCGGAGGACTTTAACAACCTCCTGCAGCACCTGAAGCACTTTCCTCCCCCTCGACCCCCCACTCCCCTTTCCTCCTAGAAGATCAGCCATGAACGCTTCACGCCCAGCGTGAACCTGAAGCCATAGGTCTGAGACGGACTCCAGGAAGATCCCACGTGGCTCACGCCGCTACGTGGGGACACCATACATCACACGTGTTTACATGACGCTCAGACAAGTGTCGCTTTCTAACCCAGGGATGGATGACCAGCATATATTATTTAGTTTGGATTGGGATTGGGATTGGGGGGAGGGGGGGTAGACATCACGTCGATACACGGTGCCTTACAACACCTAAGCCCAGGTTTTCCTCCCACAAACGGATGGAGCTACACATTTTAAAAGCTATACGAATCAATCATCTATATAAAAGCATTTTTTTTCTTTATCTTTCTGTCGAGTCTCCGTCGGAAAACCGATCCGGATCCGGAGGTTCGGAATAAACGCCAGGCGTCATACACAGTGCGTGTTCGTCAAATCAGGCAGCCATGTCTATTTCCTACCTGCGTATAAATATTTGTGATAACGTATTTACTCAAGGCATCGTGTACATATATATACATATATATGTATATGTGTATATTATTTTTGTGTAATCCTTGGTTTTTTTTTTCCTTTTACCATTAATAGACTTTTAAGATTCATTTCTATTTTTGTAACAAGCAGATTCTTAGATGTTCACTATTTTTTGGGGGCTTCTCAGATTTATCTTTCGTGCATGTGTTCCTCGTTCTTTTCCTCTCGTGCATTGAAAAGGCGGTTTATTTTTTGTTTTTCCAGGATCGAAGCCTTACGGAGATAAAATCTAAATCTTGTTTTATATGTAAAGTGTTTTTTGTTTTTTTCGTACAGTGTTGATATCGTACGCGCAGATGTCGTATCGGAACGTTTGCACTTAAACTTTCGGGGTTCCTGTCGTATTGGATTCTTTCCCTTTTCTATGACTCGCATTTCCTGTTTGATGAAATTGACATTTGCTTACTGAGTAATGAATATTTTCCCAAAGGGAGGATAAAATTATGCACTTTGTATTTTTTACCATCAATTAAATCTTTTAACGATTATCATATTATTTAAAAATGAATTGTGATTTGGCAATCCCGCACAATATTCAGGCAAGACAACGTCCCACAAATACATCAATTTCTGTGCTTTTTGGGTTATTTTTTTGTCAATTTTATTACGTATGCACTTCCGGCATCCCCATAGGAAGGTGATGTGAACTAGGCTGCCATCGCCGCCCAGCAGCATTCAGCCTTAGTGTTGCACCCTCCTTCATTCGGATCGATATGCACAAAATTCCACATCCTTGCGACCATTGAAACTACAAAAATAGGCAGTAAAATTGTTTTTTTTAAATCATATATTATTAAATATATTATTAGTTTATTAAAAATAAACTACAACTTCCAAAACTTAAGACTCAGCAATGTTGTCTGGAAAGTTCCGTTGAAAGTTGAGAATACTGTAGAAAGACGAGGATGTCAAGAAGAAATAGAAAATAAGAAAAGGCATCGTTGTTTTTTTATTCGGTTTATGTGGGGTTTCACATATCGAATGTGAATTCAAATCTTTTTAATTTTCAAAACCCTTCAGTTTAATCCTGGCTCCAAACTACTGGAATTAAATCAGAAAATAAGACCAAATACATTAAATTACTCTTAAACATATGATGCCAGCGCCGGTTGTGAAGTCTCCAAATGATTAAGATGCGTTTTGTTTTAGTCCTGCTTGCGTGAAAAGCTTCCCGGGAACCCGACCATGTGAATCCCTGGATCATGATCATGAGACGTTCCTCTGATATACCGGAGCTACAGAGGACCAGGAGGTGAGTTAGGCTCAGGATTTATCAGAATTTTGTTTGGTTGTGACATAAAATTTCAGACAATTATTTGAGGATTCCTGATGTGCATCATTTAATAAGAAATGATTGTGAGTCTGACTTCTTGTACTTTGGACGTATAATCAGGACAATGATTGTATTTTATCTTTGTTTCACAATCCTTGACAACAACAATTAAATTATTACCAGAAAAGTCTTGAAGTGGACGAGGTTAGACGTTTCGCTTCAGTTTTCGTTTCCTGGTGTTCTGCGACTTACTTTCAACAAAAAACAGACTTTATTCTTTGAAACATTCAAACTCAGATGAACCAGAGATAATTCCTGATAACAGACAAGTTCACAGGAAGTGTTTACAGAATCCAAAACAGTTTCTGGAATATTCCAACAGATAAACAATTCAAAGTAACCCTAGAAAACAGAAGAATTCACTTATTCACGTTATCTTTGTAGAAATAATCGCTGACGTTTGTTTCTTATGAATTATTCAATGAATGAGATTTTTTTTTAATCAATTTCTTTTTCAAATTTTCTACAACTCTTCTCGCCAAACTTGTCACGTTAAACACTTTTTTTGTCTTTTCAAAAGTAAAGACTACAAACCCCCCAACAATGGGAAATGAAACCGTTGCCATGCCTGAATATTTATTCATTTGAATCCATAATAGAAACAAACAGAATTCATGGCTTACATGAATTCATGAATTCCGTTTAAATTACCCATTTGAAAGTTTCCTACAAGTCTTGTACGACTTATTTCTTCATTTGTATCTTGGGACATTTTTCCTTCATGTACCTTTTTAAATGTAAAATCTTGTTCAAACGCAAATGGCACAGTTCATTCTCTGTTCTGTCCAGTTTTCTATGTTTGATGCTTTTTCAAATGTTTACAGGCTACTTGTCTTAAGTGGCGTTTCATGTGAGAGTGTTTCTATTGGAAGAGACCGGTGAGACCAACAATTAAAAAAAAAAAAAAAAATCTCTAACCATGTCTCTGTGGTCCTTCTTTGTTTCATTAGTCCAGGTTTTTGAACTCTTTTACCTCAGTTTATCTCCACATTGGAAAAAAAAAAAAAAAAAGGCAGAACTTCATTTTTTAAATGTCTTCATTTAAGTCGCGTTCTAAATGTGAAGTCAAACACTGTGGCCGGCCATCGAGCTGATTCTTCTTAAAATTTGAACGCAGACTTTCAAAAGTGCAAATAGTAGGAAGAAGCCACTGCTATTCTGGTGGAGAGGTAGAGATCAGTCTTCCCAGGATCCTTCGTCAAACTTCAGCAGAGTCCTCTGGTCGCAATCCATCCAGAACTCGGATCAGGAGCTTTCATTTTTTGACTTCTCCTCCATTTCCATGCCTTTTAATAAATCTGAGAAATAAACATTAGACAGATTAACACCATCTAATTACTGTTTGAACTGGCGCAGCAGCAAAAATTAGCTGCAACAATGATCTGAATTTTAATTTTTAACAAAACTCAGAAATTAAGAATATTTTCATTCATTCATTCATCCATCCATTCATCTTCTTATCCGCATCTTCAGTTTTTTTTTTTGCGGGTCACGGGGGTTGCTGGAGCCTATCCTAGCTGACTTACGGGAGAGAGGCGGAGGATACTCCGAGCGCGACGCCGGTGCACTGCGGAGAAAGTTTATGTTGTATTCTCAATCCAGTAAATGACGCCACACACTGGGCATGTGCTACTCTTCTGTCGTCAGTAAAATAAGTTGATTCCATCAAAAAAAAAAAATTGTCAATTTTCTGAATCCTTCAGCAAATTTCTAATATTTTATTTCCACATGTAAATTCCGCACCACCACCACCCCTCTTTGCCTGCCTGACATCATGCATCTACATGGAACGCCATTCACAGATCACAAACTGATGCGCGTTTACCTGTTTGGTACTTCTTGTGGAGGTGTGCCGAATACATGAAGAGCAGGAAGAGGCAGAAGCAGATAAATGACACTATCGTACAACACAACTGGAAAGCGTAGCTGCCGTCACTGTTGATAATCTGTGGGTAGAGATAACAATACTTACAAACACTGTGGGTTTCTCAAATCAAAGAATTTCAGAAAGCGGAAAGAACGTAAACACAGATGATAGTAGCACCTCTGGGTTACGCTGTTGCAAACACAGAAGCACTTACACCAAAGGAAAAAGTCAAGTTCTGAAAGATAAAGAAAAAGGTCTTACCAGTCCAACAAGTAGTTGCATCAGCATCTCTCCTAAACTGGCACAGGTTACCAAGACAGTCGTAGCACAACCTTAAACAAACAAAGCACAATTGAGTGTGTTTTCTTGGTCTTAAAACTAGTACTTGATCATTTAATAAGGGGAGAGTTTTTGAGCATTTATGTTCAAAACATGCATTCAGTAACTTTCTGTACCTGGAAATAGAATATTTGTGCATTGGAATGTAGAAAAAGATGCTGCAATCTCACCAAAAGCAAGAAAATCCAATGTGCTTTAAAGATGATGAAGGACAGCATGATTGGGCAATCTGCAAACGTCGCAAGATGAAAGTGAATTTTGAATCGAAAAGCCCTTAGTTGTCACCTCCAAACAAAAAAAAAAAAAAAAGGGGGAAGTCTGAAGCAAAACTCACCGCCGGTGAAGAAGACGACAGAACAAACACTATAACTAAAGCTCTGCCTGAGGCAGAGAAATAGCAGGAAGAGAAACGCAATAGAAAGAGAGAATGAGCAAAGTGTCCAACGTCTTGATCAGGGCAGCTCCCAACTCTCCACCAGGGCAGATAACACAGTGATATAACAACAGGTAAACCACAGGTACAAAAATAACTGCAGTCGATCAAATGCAATGTGATACTGAAGTTTGTCAGCAAGTTTTAGTTCCCTGTGGTGAAACAGTTTAATGATTTTTTACTATAATGACTGCTGTGGACAGGGCAGATGGACAAGAGGTCATGGAAGACTAGGGGTGGACGATCTGGCTAGCCTTCCCACAAGTCCATGAAATGAAACGCTCACAATTTGAAGGGATTTCAATTGAATGGATCTTTTTATACTGTAAATGACCAAGACCACATCCATCAAGAGGTAGGAGGGAAGATTGTCCTGACGAGAGCAAATGATCTTGAGGAAACATGGTTATGGATGGTCTGAAGTGACCTTCCACAAAGGGTTACAAATCCACCAAGCAAGGGCAAAAATCAGACCAATAACCCAGCAATAATCTTGAACTACACCAGCAGGTGAAACAAGGAAGACCAGGGGCCGCTTGGAGCGCCACAGTTATGCTGAACCCTCAATTGCAGATGGCAAAAGAGAGAGACCATCTCAGATTTCCCAACAGGAAATGCACCTCCATCAGGAGAAACGACTGGATCCCACAAAAAGGTAACCAAAAAAAACGTAACACCGAGGGTGGAGCCAGCCCAAAAGCCAGCGATGAGAAGGTGATCCTTCAGATGTCACTGCCAGGAATTTCTTCTTCCATGCTCTTAGGAAATATCTTTTAGAAATAAAACAAGTAGAAATTTGGAGAGATGCCCCAGAAAAACACATCTTCAGGCAAAGGAAGACGAGTGACAGAAGTCTCCAGGTTGACTAAAACAACGATCTGGAGGAGGAGGGTCTGAGGGCTCTTTTTGGAGGCCACTTTATAAAACCTTCTTCTTCTTCTTTTCCTTTCGGCTTTTCCCTTCAGGGGTCGCCACAGCGAATCAATTGCCTCCATCTAACCCTGTCCTTTGCATCCTCTTCTCTCACACCAACTACCTTCATGTCCTCTTTCACTACATCCATAAACCTCCTCTTTGGTCTTCCTCTAGGCCTCCTGCCTGGCAGTTCAAAACTCAGCATCCTTCTACCAATATATTCACTATCTCCTCTGGACATGTCCAAACCATCTCAGTCTGGCCTCTCTGACTTTATCTCCAAAACCTCTAACATGTGCTGTCCCTCTGATGTACTCATTCCTGATCCTATCCTTCCTGGTCACTCCCAGAGAGAACCTCAGCATCTTCATCTCTGCTACCTCCAGCTCTGCCTCCTGTCTTTTCCTCAGTGACACTGTCTCTAGACCAAACAACATCGCTGGTCTCACCACAGTTTTGTACACCTTTCCTTTCATTTTAGCTGAAACTCTTCTATCACACACCACACCTGACACTTTTCTCCACCCATTCCATCCTGCCTGTACACGTTTCTTCACCTCTTTTCCCCACTCTCCATTGCTCTGGACTGTTGACCCTAAGTACTTAAAATCCTCCACCTTCTTGATCTCTTCTCCCTGTAACCTCACTCTTCCACTTGGGTCCCTCTCATTCACACACATGTACTCTGTCTTACTGCGGCTAACCTTCATCCCTCTCCTTTCCAGGACAAACCTCCACCTCTCTAGCTTCTCCTCCACCTCGTCCCTACTCTCACTGCAGATCACAATGTCATCTGCAAACATCATAGTCCATGGAGATTCCTGTCTAACCTCATCTGTCAGCCTGTCCATCACCATAGCGAACAAGAAGGGGCTCAGAGCTGATCCCTGATGCAGTCCCACCTCCACCTTGAACTCCTCTGTCACACCTACAGCACACCTCACCACTGTCTTACAGTCCTCATACATGTCCTGCACCGCTCTAACATACTTCTCTGCCACTCCAGACTTCCTCATACAATACCACAGTTCCTCTCTGGGCACCCTGTCATAAGCTTTCTCCAGATCTACAAAAACACAATGCAGCTCCGTCTGGCCTTCTCTGTACTTCTCTATCAACATCCTCAAAGCAAATACTGCATCTGTAGTACTCTTTTTTGGCATGAAACCATACTGCTGCTCACAAATGCTCACTTCTGCCCTTAGTCTAGCTTCCACTACTCTTTCCCATAACTTCATTGTATGGCTCATCAGCTTTATTCCTCTGTAGTTGCCACAACTCTGCACATCTCCCTTGTTCTTAAAAATGGGCACCAGCACACTTCTCTTCCATTCCTCAGGCATCTTCTCACTATCTAAGATTCTGTTGAACAACCCAGTCAGAAACTCTACTGCCACCTCTCCTAGACACTTCCAAACCTCTACAGGTATATAATCAGGACCGACTGCCTTTCCACTCTTCATCCTCTTCAGTGCTGTCCTCACTTCATCCTGGCTAATCTTTGCTACATCCTGGTCCACAACAGTCACCTCTTCTAGTCTTTGTTCTCTCTCATTTTCCACATTCATCAACTCTTCAAAGTACTCTTTCCATCTTCCCATCACACTGCTGGCACCTGTCAATAGACTTCCATCCCTATCCTTAATCACCCTAACCTGCTGCACGTCCTTCCCACCTCTATCTCTCTGTCTTGCCAGCCTGTATAGATCAGTCTCTCCCTCCTTACTGTCCAACCGAGCATACAAGTCATCATAAGCTTCTTGTTTGGCCTTTGCTACCTCTACCTTCACCTTACGCTGCATCTCCCTGTACTCCTGTCTACTCTCCTCAGTCCTCTCAGTGTCCCACTTCTTCTTAGCTAACCTCTTTCTTTGTATACACTCCTGTACCTCCTCATTCCACCACCAAGTCTCCTTATCTACTTTCCTTCCAGATGACACACCAAATACTCTCCTACCTGTCTCCCTGATCACATTAGCTGTAGTTGTCCAGTCATCTGGAAGCACCTCCTGACCACCCAGAGCCTGTCTTAACTCCTTCCTAAAGGTCATGCAATACCCTTCCTCTTTTATCTTCCACCATTTCGTCCTCTGCTCTGCCTTTGCCTTCTTCATCTTCCTCACCACCAGAGTCATCCTACACACCACCATCCTATGCTGTTTGGCTACACTCTCGCCTACCACTACTTTACAGTCACTGATCTCCTTCAGGTTACATCGTCTACACAAGATGTAGTCTACCTGTGTGCTCCTACCACCACTCTTATAGGTCACCCTATGTTCCTGCCTCTTCTGGAAGAAAGTATTCACTACAGCCATTTCCATCCTTTTTGCAAAGTCAACTACCATCTGACCTTCTGCGTTCCTCTCCTGGATACCAAACCTGCCCATCACTTCCTCATCACCTCTGTTACCTGCACCAACATGTCCATTGAAGTCTGCGCCAATGACAACTCTCTCACTTCTAGGTATGCTCTGCATCACTTCATCAAAGTCCAACCAGAATTTAACCACTTTATAAAACCAGGTTTTGGTATATCTACCCGTCACACAAGTGTGGCATCTGATGACCCAGTAAATTAATATGTTTACATTCAAGATATTTTTACTTACTTCCAAAACACTGAAAATTATAAAAAGAACTTGAAAATGGTGTCCTGTAAAGTTACCTTTGTATTCCAGTATGTCCTCCGTGTAGGCCACCATGGACGGGAACACGCCGCTGATGCACAGCCCCAAAACGCAAGTTCCGATGAAAAGAAACACATCGCTGGTGTAGAAGATCAACAACAAGCAGTGGACCAGTATGACCCCTACCTGAGAGACAAACACAGACAAATACCAATCAAAGAGATGGCTTTTCCAGTAACACACCAGTTACTCAGCTGGAATGTAGTTTCACTCATAGAAGACATGTTATTAAATTAGATGGATATCTCTGTGGGTCGGTCAGTCAGTCTGAAAAAATGTTTTTTTTTTTTAGTGGTTGGTCGGTCTGGTAAAAACTTTTTTTATGTCGGTCGGTCGTTTAATAAAAATTTTTTTGGGGTTTTTCGGTCCAAAAAAAATTTTTTTTCCACCAGTCGGTCAGTCTAAAAATTGTTTTTTTTGTCGTCGGTCATTCTGAAAAAAATTTGCTATAGTCAATCGGTTCAAAAAAATTTTTTTTTCCGTTGGTCTAAAAACATGTTTTTTGGTAAGTTGGTCTAAAAATTTTTTTGGGTTGGTCGGTCGGTCCAAAAAAAAAAATTTAATTTTTGGACCGTTTTTTTACCAACCGGTCAGTTGCTCCACTAAAAAAATTTTCGGAATAAAAAATTTTGTTTTTGGTCGTTCTGACAAAAAATTCTTTTGGTCAGTGGGTCGGTTGGTCAGCTGGTCTAAAAAAAAAAGGTTTTTCTTTCGACTGATTGGTCTGTCGATCAGTCAGTCTAAAAAGAGTTGGGTTTTTTTGGTCGATTGGTCGGTCGGTGGGTTGGCCGGTATAAAAAAAAGTTTTTTTTTCATTTGATCAGTAAGTCGGTAAGTCGGACTAAAGAAAAAAATTTTTTTGACCAGTCGGTTGGTCGGTTGTTCTGACCAAAAAATCCTTTTTTTTTAGACCAGTCGGTATCTCCAAAAACATTTTTCACGGTTGGTTGGTCTTCAAAATTGTTTATTAGATTGTTTATTAGTCGGTCCAAAAATATTGTTTTTCGACTGGTCAGTCTGTCTAAAAAAAAATATCGGTTGGTCAGTATAAAAAAATTTTTGGGTCGGCCAATCAGTCCCAAAAATGTTTTTTTCAAGCAATCGTTCAATCTAAAAAAATATTTTTTTTGTCTGTTGGTCGGTCAGAAAAAAACTTTTTTTGGTCGGTCAAGAAATTTTTTTTTCTGACCATTCAGTCAGTCTAACAAAAACTGTTTTTGTCGGTCAGCCATCCTGAAAAAAAATTTTTTTGGTCAGTCGGTCTAAAAACATTTTTTGGGTCAGTCGGTCAGTCCAAAAACGATTTTTTTCGACTGGTCACTTGGTCGAATGTTTTTCGACTGATCGGTCCAAAAATGTTTTTTTATGTCGGTCAGTCGGTCCAAAAAAAGATTTTTTCCAACTAGTTGGTCACTCTAAATTTATTTTTATTTGGTCGATTGGTCGGTCCAAAAAAAGTTTTTTCAAATGGTTGGCTGGACTAAAAATGAATTTGTTTTGGTCGGTTGCTCAGAACAAAAAAAATGTTTTTTCGACTGGTTGGTTGGACAAAAAAAATTTCATTTTGGGTCAATCGGTCGTTTTTAAAAAATTTTTTTGAAGACCGGTCAGTCATTCTAAAAATTTTTTTTTGTGGTCAATTGGTTTAAAAAAATTTTAGGTCAGTTGGCCGGTCCAAAAATGAGTATTTCGGACTGGTTGGTCGACCTAAAAAGCCTTCTATTTTTGTCATTTGGTCTAAAAAAATAGTTTTTTTATTCGACTGGTTGGTTGGCTGATTGGCCAAAAGAAAAAATGTTTCTTTTGGCCAATCGTTGGATTGCTCTAAAAAATTTTTTTATTGGTCGGTAGGTCATTCTGAAAAAAAAAATTTTTTTTTTCAGTCAGTCAGTCGGTCAACTGAAGATGGTCGAAAAAAAATTATAATTTTTTTTTGACACGTTTTTTTTTTACATGTTTTTTTCAAATGGTTGGTCATTCTGAAAGAACTTTTTTTGGCTCGGTCGGGCTGACTAATAAATTTTTTTGTCTGTTGCTCTTAAATTTTATTTTAGGTAGGTCCATCTGAAAAATTTTTCGTCAGATCAGTCAGTGCCAAAAATTTTTTGCTTTGGTTGGTTGGTCTAAAGAGTTTTTTTGGGTCGGTCTATCGGTCCAAAAAAATTTTATTTTTGGTTGGTTCAAAAATCACAAATCTTTACCTGGCCAAACTTTGAATTGAATGAAGGACGTTAAGAATTTCAGCCTAACTCTCTAACAACCGAGCTATTCGGCACTGAATGGCGTTAGTAAAGAATTGGGATATTTAATGAAACTACTGCAGTTGAAGCAACAATGGAAATTCAATCAATTGAAAAAAAACCCCAAAATTATAAACTTTCAAAATTGGGATTGAACCAAGGCCCTTCAGATTTTCACTCTAACCCTCTCCCAAATGAGCTATTTCAGCACTTGCAACAACACAAGCACAACACAAGTAAAGTCATAGGATATTTATTGAGCTAAAACTTCTGTAGTTGCACCAACAACGGAAAAAAACAGAAGTCTTCACCCGCCGAAACTCTCCCACCTGAGCTATTTCGGCCCTTGTGAATTTGACTAGAAAAGAATTGGAATATTTAACAAAGCTAAAACTACTGACTATAAGTGAAAAATTGAAGTTCCATCAATTGAAAAAACAAAAGTCTTCACCGAAGTAAAAGTCTTCACAGAAGTAAAGACTAGGGATATTTGACAAAGCTAAAACCACTGAGTATAAGAAAATAATTGAAGTTCAATCAATTGAAAAAACAAAAGTCTTCACCTTCTGAAACTCGGGATTGAACCAAGGACCTTCAGATCTTCAGTCTAACGCTCTTCCAAATGCACTATTTCGGCACTTGTGAATGACTGAAGTAAAAACTGGGGATATTGAATGGAGTTAAAACTACTGCAGTTGCTGCAAAAATGGAAGTTCAATCAATTGAAAAACAAAACAAACATTTTAACCTGCCCAAACTCAGGATTGATCCCACAACATTTAGATTTTCAGTCTGACACGCTCTCAACTGAGCTATTTCAGCCCTTGTGAATTTGACGAGAAAAGAACTGGAATATTTATAAAGCTAAAACTACTGAATATAAGAGAAAAATTGAAGTTCCATCAATTGAAAAAACAAAAGTCTTCACCTACCAAAACTCAGGTTTGAACCAAGGACCTTCAGACCTTCAGTCGAACGCTCTCCCAACTGAGCTATTTTGGCCCTTGTGCATTTTACTAGAAAAGAATTGAAATATTTAATGAAGCTAAAACTACTGGATATAAGAGAAAAATTGAAGTTCCATCAATTGAATAAACAAAAGTCTTCACCTGCCGAAACTTGGGATTGAACCAAGGACCTTCAGATCTTCAGTCTAACGCTCTCCCAAATGCGCTATTTCAGCACTTGTGAACCACAGAAGTAAAGACTAGGGATATTTGACGAAACTAAAACCACTGAGTATAAGAAAATAATTGAAGTTCAATTAATTGAAAAACACAAAACTTCATCTGCCGAAACTCAGGATTGAACCAAGCACCTTCAGATCTTCAGTCGAACGCTCTCCCAAATGCGCTATTTCAGCACTTGCGAACCACAGAAGTAAAGACTAGGGATATTTGACGAAACTAAAACCACTGTGTATAAGAAAATAATTGAAGTTCAATTAATTGAAATACACAAAACTTCATCTGCCGAAACTCGGGATTGAACCAAGGACCTTCAGATCTTCAGTCTAACACTCTCCCAACTGAGCTATTTCGGCACTTGTGAATGACTGAAGTAAAAACTAGGGATATGGAATGGAGTTAAAACTACTGCAGTTGCTGCAAAAATGGAAGTTCAATCAATTGAAAAACAAAACAAACATTTTAACCTGCCCAAACTCAGGATTGATCCAACAACATTTAGATCTTCAGTCTAATGCTCTCCCAACTGAGCTATTTCGGCACTTGTGAA
This sequence comes from Antennarius maculatus, assembly GCA_013358685.1. NCBI lineage: Eukaryota > Metazoa > Chordata > Actinopteri > Lophiiformes > Antennariidae > Antennarius > Antennarius maculatus. The sequence goes on along the minus strand of CM023609.1, from coordinate 24,314,914 downwards.
TTTGACTAGAAAAGAACTGGAATATTTAATAAAGCTAAAACTACTGAATATTAGAGAAAAATTGAAGTTCCATCAATTGAAAAAACAAAAGTCTTCACCTGCCGAAACTCGGGATTGAAGCCAGGACCTTCAGATGTTCAGTGTAATGCTCTCCCAAATGCGCTATTTCGGCACTTGTGAACCACAGAAGTAAAGACTAGGGATATTTGACGAAGTTAAAACAACTGAATATAAGAAAATAATTGAAGTTCAATTAATTGACAAAACGTCATCTACCAAAACTCAGGATTGAACTAAGGTCCTTCAGATTTTCAGTCTAACGCTCTCCCAACTGAGCTATTTTGGCCCTTGTGAATTTTACTAGAAAAGAATTGGAATATTTTACAAAGCTAAAACTACTGAATATAAGCGAAAAACTGAAGTTCCATCAATTGAAAAAACAAAAGCCTTGACCTGCCGAAACTCGGGATTGAACCAAGGACCTTCAGATCTTCAGTCTAACGCTCTCCCAGCTGAGCTTTTTCGGCACTTGCGAACAACTGAAGTAAAAACTGGGGATATTGAATGGAGTTAAAACTACTGCAGTTTCTGCAAAAATGGAAGTTCAATCAATTGAAAAACAAACATTTGAACCTGCCCAAACTCAGGATTGATCCAACAACATTTAGATCTTCAGTCTAACACTCTCCCAAATGCACTATTTTGGCACTTGTGAACCACAGAAGTAAAGACTAGGGATATTTGACGAAGCTAAAACCACTGAATGTAAGAAAATAATTGAAGTTCAATTAATTGACAAAACACAAAACTTCATCTGCCGAAACTCGGGATTGAACCAAGGACCTTCAGATCTTCAGTCTAACGCTCTCCCAACTGAGCTATTTCGGCACTTGTGAATGACTGAAGTAAAAACTGGGGATATTGAATGGAGTTAAAACTACTGCAGTTGCTGCAAAAATGGAAGTTCAATCAATTGAAAAACAAAACAAACATTTTAACCTTCCCAAAATCAGGATTGATCCCACAACATTTAGATCTTCAGTCTGACACGCTCTCAACTGAGCTATTTCAGCCCTTGTGAATTTGACTAGAAAAGAACTGGAATATTTAATGAAGCTAAAACTACTGAATATTAGAGAAAAATTGAAGTTCCATCAATTGAAAAATCAAAAGTCTTCACCTGCCAAAACTCCGGAATGAACCCAGGACCGTCAGATCTTCAGTCTAATGCTCTCCCAACTGAGCTATTTCGGCACTTGTAAATGACTGAAGTAAAAAATGGGGATATGGAATGGAGTTAAAACTACTGCAGTTGCAGCAAAAATGGAAGTTCAATCAATTGAAAAACAAAACAAACATTTTAACCTGCCCAAACTCAGGATTGATCCCACAACATTTAGATCTTCAGTCTAATGCTCTCCCAACTGAGCTATTTTGGCCCTTGTGAATTTTACTAGAAAAGAATTGGAATATTTAATAAAGCTAAAACTACTGAATATAAGAGAAAAATTGAAGTTCCATCAATTGAAAAAACAAAAGTCTTCACCTGCCGAAACTCGGGATTGAACCCAGGACCTTCAGATCTTCAGTCTAACACTCTTCCGAATGCGCTATTTCAGCACTTGTGAACCACAGAAGTAAAGACTAGGGATATTTGACGAAGCTAAAACCACTGAGTATAAGAAAATAATTGAAGTTCAATTAATTGAAAAACACAAAACTTCACCTGCCGAAACTCAGGATTGAACCCAGGACCATCAGATCTTCAGTCTAATGCTCTCCCAACTGAGCTATTTTGGCCCTTGTGAATTTTACTAGAAAAGAATTGGAATATTTAATAAAGCTAAAACTACTGCCTATAAACGAAAAATTGGAGTTCCATCAATTGAAAAAACCAAAGTCTTCACCTGCCGAAACTCGGGATTGAACCAAGGACATTCAGATCTTCAGTCTAACACTCTTCCAAATGCGCTATTTCAGCACTTGTGAACAACAGAAGTAAAGACTAGGGATATTTGACGAAGCTAAAACCACTGAGTATAAGAAAATAATGGAAGTTCAATTAATTGAAAAACACAAAACTTCACCTACCAAAACTCGGGATTGAACCAAGGACCTTCAGATCTTCAGTCTAATGCTCTCCCAACTGAGCTATTTTGGCTCTTGTGAATTTTACTAGAAAAGAATTGGAATATTTAATAAAGCTAAAACTACTGAATATAAGAGAAAAATTGAAGTTCCATCAATTGAAAAAACAAAAGTCTTCACTTGCCGAAACTTGGGATTGAACCAAGGACCTTCAGATCTTCAGTCTAACGCTCTCCCAAATGAGCTATTTCAGCACTTGTGAACCACAGAAGTAAAGACTAGGGATATTTGACGAAGCTAAAACCACTGAGTATAAGAAAATAATTGAAGTTCAATTAATTGAAAAACACAAAACTTCACCTTCCTAAACTCTGGATTGAACCAAGGACCTTCAGATCTTCAGTCTAATGCTCTCCCAACTGAGCTATTTTGGCTCTTGTGAATTTTACTAGAAAAGAATTGGAATATTTAATAAAGCTAAAACTACTGAATATAAGAGAAAAATTGAAGTTCCATCAATTGAAAAAACAAAAGTCTTCACTTGCCGAAACTTGGGATTGAACCAAGGACCTTCAGATCTTCAGTCTAACGCTCTCCCAACTGAGCTATTTCAGCACTTGTGAACCACAGAAGTAAAGACTAGGGATATTTGACGAAGCTAAAACCACTGAGTATAAGAAAATAATTGAAGTTCAATTAATTGAAAAACACAAAACTTCACCTACCAAAACTCGGGATTGAACCAAGGACCTTCAGATCTTCAGTCTAACGCTCTCCCAACTGCACTATTTCGGCACTTGTGAGTGACTGAAGTAAAAACTGGGGATATTGAATGGAGTTAAAACTACTGCAGTTGCAGCAAAAATGGAAGTTCAATCAATTGAAAAAAGAAACCAACATTTTAACCTGCCCAAACTCAGGATTGATCCAACAACATTTAGATCTTCAGTCTGACACGCTCTCAAGTGAGCTACTTCAGCCCTTGTGAATTTGATGAGAAAACAACTGGAATATTTATAAAGCTAAAACTACTGAATATTAGAGAAAAATTGAAGTTCCATCAATTGAAAAAACAAAAGTCTTCACCTGCCGAAACTTGGGATTGAACCAAGGACCTTCAGATCTTCAGTCTAATGCTCTCCCAACTGAGCTATTTTGGCTCTTGTGAATTTTACTAGAAAAGAATTGGAATATTTAATAAAGCTAAAACTACTGAATATAAGAGAAAAATTGAAGTTCCATCAATTGAAAAAACAAAAGTCTTCACCTGCCGAAACTCAGGATTGAACCCAGGACCTTCAGATCTTCAGTCTAATGCTCTCCCAACTGAGCTATTTTGGCCCTTGTGAATTTTACTAGAAAAGAATTGGAATATTTAATAAAGCTAAAACTACTGCCTATAAACGAAAAATTGGAGTTCCATCAATTGAAAAAACAAAAGTCTTCACCTGCCGAAACTCAGGTTTGAACCAAGGACCTTCAGATCTTCAGTCTAACGCTCTCCCAAATGAGCTATTTCAGCACTTGTGAACTACAGAAGTAAAGACTAGGGATATTTGATGAAGCTAAAACCACTGAGTAAAAGAAAATAATGGAAGTTCAATTAATTGAAAAACAAAAAACTTCACCTACCAAAACTCGGGATTGAACCAAGGACCTTCAGATCTTCAGTCTAACGCTCTCCCAAATGCACTATTTTGGCACTTGTGAAACACAGCAGTAAAGACTAGGGATATTTGATGAAGCTAAAACCACTGAGTATAAGAAAATAATTGAAGTTCCATCAATTGTAAAAACAAAAGTCTTCACCTGCCGAAACTCAGGATTGAACCAAGGACCTTCAGATCCTCAGTCGAACGCTCTCCCAAATGCGCTGTTTCAGCACTTGTGAACCACAGAATTAAAGACTAGGGATATTTGACGAAACTAAAACCACTGAATATAAGAAAATAATTGAAGTTCAATTATTTGAAAAACACAAAACTTCATCTGCCGAAACTCGGGATTGAACCAAGGTCCTTCAGATCTTCAGTCTAACGCTCTCCCAACTGAGCTATTTCTGCACTTGTGAATGACTGAAGTAAAAACTGGGGATATTGAATGGAGTTAAAACTACTGCAGTTGCTGCAAAAATGCAAGTTCAATCAATTGAAAAACAAAACAAACATTTATACCTGCCAAAACTCAGGATTGATCCAACAACATTTAGATCTTCAGTCTGACACGCTCGCAACTGAGCTATTTCAGCCCTTGTGAATTTGACTAGAAAAGAATTGGAATATTTAATAAAGCTAAAACTACTGAATATAAGAGAAAAATTGAAGTTCCATCAGTTGAAAAAACAAAAGTCTTCACCTGCCAAAACTCGGGATTGAACCAAAGACCTTCAGATCTTCAGTCTAACGCTCTCCCAACTGAGCTATTTCGGCGCTTGTGAATGACTGAAGTAAAAACTGGGGATATTGAATGGAGTTAAAACTACTGCAGTTGCAATAAAAATGGAAGTTCAATCAATTGAAAAACAAAACAAACATTTTAACCTGCCCAAACTCAGGATTGATCCCACAACATTTAAATCTTCAGTCTAACGCTCTCCCAACTGAGCTATTTTGGCACTTGTGAACTTTACTAGAAAAGAATTGGAATATTTAATAAAGCTAAAACTACTGAATAGAAGAGAAAAATTGAAGTTCCATCAATTGAAAAAACAAAAGTCTTCACCTGCCGAAACTCGGGATTGAACCAAGGACCTTCAGATCTTCAGTCTAACGCTCTCCCAACTGAGCTATTTCGGCACTTGTGAATGCCTGAAGTAAAAACTAGGGATATTGAATGGAGTTAAAACTACTGCAGTTTCTGCAAAAATGGAAGTTCAATCAATTGAAAAACAAAACAAACATTTCAACCTGCCCAAACTCAGGATTGATCCAACAACATTTAGATATTCAGTCTAATGCTCTCCCAACTGAGCTATTTCGGCACTTGTGAATTTGACTAGAAAAGAACTGGAATATTTAATAAAGCTAAAACTACTGAATATTAGAGAAAAATTGAAGTTCCATCAATTGAAAAAACAAAAGTCTTCACCTGCCGAAACTCGGGATTGAAGCCAGGACCTTCAGATCTTCAGTGTAATGCTCTCCCAAATGCGCTATTTCGGCACTTGTGAACCACAGAAGTAAAGACTAGGGATATTTGACGTAGTTAAAACAACTGAATATAAGAAAATAATTGAAGTTCAATTAATTGACAAAACGTCATCTGCCAAAACTCGGGATTGAACCAAGGACCTTCAGATCTTCAGTCTAATGCTCTCCCAACTGAGCTATTTTGGCCCTTGTGAATTTTACTAGAAAAGAATTGGAATATTTTACAAAGCTAAAACTACTGAATATAAGCGAAAAACTGAAGTTCCATCAATTGAAAAAACAAAAGTCTTGACCTGCCGAAACTCGGGATTGAACCAAGGACCTTCAGATCTTCAGTCTAACACTCTCCCAACTGCGCTATTTCGGCACTTGTGAACCACAGAAGTAAAGACTAGGGATATTTGACGAAGCTAAAACTACTGAATATAAAAGAAAAATTGAAGTTCCATCAATTGAAAAAACAAAAGCCTTCACCTGCCGAAACTCGGGATTGAACCAAGGACCTTCAGATCTTCAGTCTAACGCTCTCCCAGCTGAGCTTTTTCGGCACTTGCGAACAACTGAAGTAAAAACTGGGGATATTGAATGGAGTTAAAACTACTGCAGTTTCTGCAAAAATGGAAGTTCAATCAATTGAAAAACAAACATTTGAACCTGCCCAAACTCAGGATTGATCCAACAACATTTAGATCTTCAGTCTAACACTCTCCCAAATGCACTATTTTGGCACTTGTAAACCACAGAAGTAAAGACGAGGGATATTTGACGAAGCTAAAACCGCTGAATGTAAGAAAATAATTGAAGTTCAATTAATTGACAAAACACAAAACTTCATCTGACGAAACTCGGGATTGAACCAAGGACCTTCAGATCTTCAGTCTAATGCTCTCCCAACTGAGCTATTTCTGCATTTGTGAATGACTGAAGTAAAAACTGGGGATATTGAATGGAGTTAAAACTACTGCAGTTGCTGCAAAAATGGAAGTTCAATCAATTGAAAAAAAAAACAAACATTTTAACCTTCCCAAAATCAGGATTGATCCAACAACATTTAGATCTTCAGTCTGACACGCTCTCAACTGAGCTGTTTCAGCCCTTGTGAATTTGACTAGAAAAGAACTGGAATATTTAATGAAGCTAAAACTACTGAATATTAGAGAAAAATTGAAGTTCCATCAATTGAAAAATCAAAAGTCTTCACCTGCCAAAACTCCGGAATGAACCCAGGACCTTCAGATCTTCAGTCTAATGCTCTCCCAACTGAGCTATTTTGGCCCTTGTGAATTTTACTAGAAAAGAATTGGAATATTCAATAAAGCTAAAACTACTGAATATAAGAAAATAATTGAAGTTCAATTAATTGACAAAACACCAAACTTCATCTGCCGAAACTCGGGATTGAACCAAGGACCTTCAGATCTTCAGTCTAATGCTCTCCCAACTGAGCTATTTCAGCACTTGTAAATGACTGAAGTAAAAAATGGGGATATTGAATGGAGTTAAAACTACTGCAGTTGCAGCAAAAATGGAAGTTCAATCAATTGAAAAACAAAACCAACATTTTAACCTGCCCAAACTCAGGATTGATCCCACAACATTTAGATCTTCAGTCTAATGCTCTCCCAACTGAGCTATTTTGGCCCTTGTGAATTTTACTAGAAAAGAATTGGAATATTTAATGAAGCTAAAACTACTGAATATAAGAGAAAAATTGAAGTTCCATCAATTGAACAAACAAAAGTCTTCACCTGCCGAAACTCGGGATTGAACCCAGGACCTTCAGATCTTCAGTCTAACACTCTTCCAAATGCGCTATTTCAGCACTTGTGAACCACAGAAGTAAAGACTAGGGATATTTGACGAAGCTAAAACCACTGAGTATAAGAAAATAATTGAAGTTCAATTAATTGAAAAACACAAAACTTCACCTACCAAAACTCTGGATTGAACCAAGGACCTTCAGATCTTCAGTCTAACGCTCTCCCAACTGCGCTATTTCAGCACTTGTGAACCACAGAAGTAAAGACTAGGGATATTTGACGAAGCTAAAACCACTGAGTATAAGAAAATAATGGAAGTTCAATTAATTGAAAAACACAAAACTTCACCTACCAAAACTCTGGATTGAACCAAGGACCTTCAGATCTTCAGTCTAATGCTCTCCCAACTGAGCTATTTTGGCTCTTGTGAATTTTACTAGAAAAGAATTGGAATATTTAATAAAGCTAAAACTACTGAATATAAGAGAAAAATTGAAGTTCCATCAATTGAAAAAAGAAAAGTCTTCACCTGCCGAAACTTGGGATTGAACCAAGGACCTTCAGATCTTCAGTCTAACGCTCTCCCAAATGAGCTATTTCAGCACTTGTGAACCACAGAAGTAAAGACTAGGGATATTTGACGAAGCTAAAACCACTGAGTATAAGAAAATAATTGAAGTTCAATTAATTGAAAAACACAAAACTTCACCTACCAAAACTCAGGATTGAACCAAGGACCTTCAGATCTTCAGTCTAACGCTCTCCCAACTGCACTATTTCGGCACTTGTGAGTGACTGAAGTAAAAACTAGGGATATTGAATGGAGTTAAAACTACTGCAGTTGCAGCAAAAATGGAAGTTCAATCAATTGAAAAACAAAACCAACATTTTAACCTGCCCAAACTCAGGATTGATCCAACAACATTTAGATCTTCAGTCTGACACGCTCTCAAGTGAGCTACTTCAGCCCTTGTGAATTTGATGAGAAAAGAACTGGAATATTTATAAAGCTAAAACTACTGAATATTAGAGAAAAATTGAAGTTCCATCAATTGAAAAAACAAAAGTCTTCACCTGCCGAAACTCAGGATTGAACCCAGGACCTTCAGATCTTCAGTCTAATGCTCTCCCAACTGAGCTATTTTGGCCCTTGTGAATTTTACTAGAAAAGAATTGGAATATTTAATAAAGCTAAAACTACTGCCTATAAACGAAAAATTGGAGTTCCATCAATTGAAAAAACAAAAGTCTTCACCTGCCGAAACTCGGGATTGAACCAATGACCTTCAGATCTTCAGTCTAACACTCTTCCAAATGCGCTATTTCAGCACTTGTGAACTACAGAAGTAAAGACTAGGGATATTTGATGAAGCTAATACCACTGAGTATAAGAAAATAATGGAAGTTCAATTAATTGAAAAACAAAAAACTTCACCTACCAAAACTCGGGATTGAACCAAGGACCTTCAGATCTTCAGTCTAACGTTCTCCCAAATGCACTATTTTGGCACTTGCGAAACACAGCAGTAAAGACTAGGGATATTTGATGAAGCTAAAACCACTGAGTATAAGAAAATAATTGAAGTTCCATCAATTGTAAAAACAAAAGTCTTCATCTGCCGAAACTCGGGATTGAAACAAGGTCCTTCAGATCTTCAGTCTAACGCTCTCCCAACTGAGCTATTTCTGCACTTGTGAATGACTGAAGTAAAAACTAGGGATATTGAATGGAGTTAAAACTACTGCAGTTGCTGCAAAAATGGAAGTTCAATCAATTGAAAAACAAAACAAACATTTATACCTGCCCAAACTCAGGATTGATCCAACAACATTTAGATCTTCAGTCTGACACGCTCGCAACTGAGCTATTTCAGCCCTTGTGAATTTGACTAGAAAAGAATTGGAATATTTAATAAAGCTAAAACTACTGAATATAAGAGAAAAATTGAAGTTCCATCAATTGAAAAAACAAAAGTCTTCACCTGCCGAAACTCGGGATTGAACCAAAGACCTTCAGATCTTCAGTCTAACTCTCTCCCAACTGAGCTATTTTGGCCCTTGTGAATTTTACTAGAAAAGAATTGGAATATTTAATAAAGCTAAAACTACTGAATATAAGAGAAAAATTGAAGTTCAATTAATTGAAAAACAAAACAAACATTTTAACCTGCCCAAACTCAGGATTGATCCCACAACATTTATATCTTCAGTCTGACACACTCTCAACTGAGCTATTTCAGCCCTTGTGAATTTGATGAGAAAAGAACTGGAATATTTAATAAAGCTAAAACTACTGAATATTAGAGAAAATTTGAAGTTCCATCAATTGAAAAAACAAAAGTCTTCACCTGCCGAAACTCGGGATTGAACCAAGGACCTTCAGATCTTCAGTCTAACGCTCTCCCAACTGAGCTATTTCGGCACTTGTGAATGACTGAAGTAAAAACTGGGGATATTGAATGGAGTTAAAACTACTGCAGTTGCAATAAAAATGGAAGTTCAATCAATTGAAAAACAAAACAAACATTTTAACCTGCCCAAACTCAGGATTGATCCCACAACATTTAAATCTTCAGTCTAACGCTCTCCCAACTGAGCTATTTTGGCACTTGTGAACTTTACTAGAAAAGAATTGGAATATTTAATAAAGCTAAAACTACTGAATAGAAGAGAAAAATTGAAGTCCCATCAATTGAAAAAACAAAAGTCTTCACCTGCCGAAACTCGGGATTGAACCAAGGACCTTCAGATCTTCAGTCTAACGCTCTCCCAACTGAGCTATTTCGGCACTTGTGAATGACTGAAGTAAAAACTAGGGATATTGAATGGAGTTAAAACTACTGCAGTTGCTGCAAAAATGGAAGTTCAATCAACTGAAAAACAAAACAAACATTTTAACCTGCCCAAACACAGGATTGATCCAACAACATTTAGATCTTCAGTCTGACACGCTCTCAACTGAGCTATTTCAGCCCTTGTAAATTTTACTAGAAAAGAAGTGAAATATTTAATAAAGCTAAAACTACTGAATATAAGAGAAAAATTGAAGTTCCATCAGTTGAAAAAACAAAAGTCTTCACCTGCCGAAACTCGGGATTGAACCCAGGACCTTCAAAACTTCAGTCTAACGCTCTCCCAAATGCGCTATTTCAGCACTTGGGAACCGCAGAAGTAAAGACTAGGGATATTTGACGAAGCTAAAACCACTGAGTATAAGAAAATAATTGAAGTTCAATTAATTGAAAAACACAAAACTTCATCTGCCGAAACTAGGGATTGAACAAAGGACCTTCAGATCTTCAGTCTAACACTCTCCCAACTGAGCTATTTCAGCACTTGTGAATGATTGAAGTAAAAACTGGGGATATTGAATGGATTTAAAACTACTGCAGTTGCTGCAAAAATTGAAGTTCCATCAATTGAAAAAACAAAAGTCTTCACCTGCCGAAACTCGGGATTGAACCCAGGACCTTCAGATCTTCAGTCTAACGCTCTCCCAACTGAGCTATTTCGGCACTTGTGAATGACTGAAGTAAAAACTGGGGATATTGAATGGAGTTAAAACTACTGCAGTTGCAGCAAAAATGGAAGTTCAATCGATTGAAAAACAAAACAAACATTTTAACCTGCCCAAACTCAGGATTGATCCCACAACATTTAGATCTTCAGTCTGACACGCTCTCAACTGAGCTATTTCAGCCCTTGTAAATTTTACTAGAAAAGAATTGGAATATTCAATAAAGCTAAAACTACTGAATTTTAGAGAAAAATTGAAGTTCCATCAGTTGAACAAACAAAAGTCTTCACCTGCCGAAACTCGGGATTGAACCAAGGACCTTCAGATCCTCAGTCTAACATTCTCCCAAATGAGCTATTTTGGCACTTGCGAACCACAGAAGTAAAGACTAGGGATATTTGACGAAGCTAAAACCACTGAGCGTAAGAAAATAATTGAAGTTCAATTAATTGACAAAACACAAAACTTCATCTGCCGGAACTCGGGATTGAACCAAGGACCTTCAGATCTTCAGTCTAATGCTCTCCCAACTGAGCTATTTTGTCCCTTGTAAATTTTACTAGAAAAGAATTGGAATATTCAATAAAGCTAAAACTACTGAATATAAGAGAATAATTGAAGTTTCATCAATTGAAAAAACAAAAGTCTTCACCTGCCGAAACTTGGGATTGAACCCAGGACCCTCAGATCTTCAGTCTAATGCTCTCCCAAATGAGCTATTTCAGCACTTGTGAACCACAGAAGTAAAGACTAGGGATATTTGAGGAAGCTAAAACCACTGAATATAAGAAAATAATTGAAGTTCAATTAATTGACAAAACACAAAACTTCATCTGCCGAAACTCGGGATTGAACCAAGGTCCTTCAGATCTTCAGTCTAACGCTCTCCCAACTGCGCTATTTCGGCCCTTGTGAACCACAGAAGTAAAGATTAGGGATATTTGACGAAGCTAAAACTACTGAATATAAGAGAAAAATTTAAGTTCCATCAATTGAAAAAACAAAAGTCTTCACCTGCCGAAACTCGGGATTGAACCAAGGACCTTCAGATCTTCAGTCTAATGCTCTCCCAACTGAGCTATTTCGGCACTTGTGAATGACTGAAGTAAAAACTGGGGATATTGAATGGAGTTAAAACTACTGCAGTTGCAATAAAAATGGAAGTTCAATCAATTGAAAAACAAAACAAACATTTTAACCTGCCCAAACTCAGGATTGATCCCACAACATTTAAATCTTCAGTCTAACGCTCTCCCAACTGAGCTATTTTGGCCCTTGTGAACTTTACTAGAAAAGAATTGGAATATTTAATAAAGCTAAAACTACTGAATAGAAGAGAAAAATTGAAGTTCCATCAATTGAAAAAAGAAAAGTCTTCACCTTCCGAAACTCGGGATTGAACCAAGGACCTTCAGATCTTCAGTCTAACGCGCTTCCAAATGCGCTATTTCAGCACTTGTGAACCACAGAAGTAAAGACTAGGGATATTTGACGAAGCTAAAACCACTGAGTATAAGAAAATAATTGAAGTTCAATTAATTCAAAAACACAAAACTTCATCTGCCGAAACTCGGGATTGAACCAAGGACCTTCAGATCTTCAGTCTAACGCTCTCCCAACTGAGCTATTTCGGCATTTGTGAATGACTGAAGTAAAAACTGGGGATATTGAATGGAGTTAAAACTACTGCAGTTGCTGCAAAAATGGAAGTTCAATCAATTGAAAAACAAAACAAACATTTTAACCTGCCCAAACTCAGGATTGATCCAACAACATTTAGATATTCAGTCTGACACGCTCTCAAATGAGCTATTTCAGCCCTTGTGAATTTGACTAGAAAAGAATTGGAATATTTAATAAAGCTAAAACTACTGAATATAAGAGAAAAATTGAAGTTCCATCAATTGAAAAAACAAAAGTCTTCACCTGCCGAAACTTGGGATTGAACCAAGGTCCTTCTGATCTTCAGTCTAACGCGCTCCCAGCTGAGCTTTTTCGGCACTTGTGAACAACTGAAGTAAAAACTGGGGATATTGAATGGAGTTAAAACTACTGCAGTTTCTGCAAAAATGGAAGTTCAATCAATTGAAAAACAAACATTATAACCTGCCCACACTCAGGATTGATCCAACAACATTTAGATCTTCAGTCTAACACTCTCTCAACTTAGCTATTTTGTTACTTGTAATAAAAAAAAAAAAAAAAAAAAAAAAAAAAGTTAAGACTAGCGATATTTGACAAAGCTAAAACTACTGAATATTAGAGAAAAATGGTAGTTCAATTAATTGAAAAAACACAAATCTTTATCTGCCGAAACTCTGGATTTAACCAAGGACCTTCAGATCTTCAGTCTAACGCTCTCCCAACTGAGCTATTTCGTCACTTGTGAACAACTGAAGTAAAGACTCGGCATATTTAACAAAGGTAAAACTACTGACCATCAGAGAATAATTGAAATTCAATCAATTGAAAAAAAAAAACCCACAAATCTACACCAGGCAAAACTCGGGATTGAATCAAGGACCTTTAGATCTTCATTCTAACACTCTCCCCACTGAGCTAATTCAGCATGCCAGACTTACCTCAGGAAAAATATAAAGTCATCATAACAATATAAATTGATAATTTTTTGACTCTTGTAACATGAAAAGGTGTCAAATTTGAAACTTATGATATTTAATAAAGACTTATGATATTTAATAAAGCTAAAGCTGCTGTACGTCAGCTCTTCAGTCTATCTCTCTCCCGACCGAGCAATTCACGCTTGTTTGCTCAAATGCTCCGTATCCCTGAAAAAATTAGCCACCATAAGATTAACCTTGAAATTCAGAGCCTAACACAGATATAATGTGATTTGAAAAATTCTGATTGTGCTGGTGAAACTCGGGATTGAACTTCAGTCTAACACTCTCCCCCCAGAGCTATTTCATTATGACTCCACAATTTTTCCCATTCCAAGAAAATATCAAGTCATCATAACAATATGAATTGGTAACTGCTGAGTGCCTTGGGCCTACTGCAGCCTATTCTAGCCAGTTACAGGCAAAAGGCAGGGCACACCCTGGATGGGACATCAGTTTATCGCAAAACTGACTGATATAAAGAACACACTTCCACAAGCTCTTTGAGACTCTTGTCTCACAATTTGAAAAGACCATGAATAAACTTCAAACATGTCGTAAAGCTGTGGGATATTTCATAAAGCTAAAACTGGTACTGCTCTGAACAACTGGGCTAGTTCAGCATGATTCAGTAGACTTGTGTTCTAAAAAACCGTTATCGTCATCGTAACAGTAGCAACTGTACATATGTCAAGCAATTTATTAGTTAGAACACATGACTTGAAACAGACACTGATTAAGTAATGATGTTAACTCTGAATAGGTTGTGATTCAGACTCAGAACTTTCATGTAACACTGTAGGATATTCAACAAGACAGACCCTGATACAGTGCTGTGAGTAAACAGTGCTTATCTCCATGGAATGTTTCGGTAAAGTCAGACTCCATGGAGCCAAAAGTCAGGTCTGAACCAAGGACATTTAGCGCTTCAGTCTAACAAGTGTATCTACTTTGACACAAAATTGAAAAAAAATTAGGGTCAAGAACAGGATTCTATTGTTATGTACAGCAAAGAGAGTCAGTTATGATCCCTGAAACACATTCAGATGCAGTGTTACGAGTCAACAGCTGTTATCTTGGTATCTGGAATGCTAGTAGAACTTTGGTAGTTCTGTGGATTTATGATCAAAAAGTTTTCACACTGGTGATTCTTGGTAATTAACGTTGTATAATATAATTTTTATAATATTTATTGTTGCACAGCAGCAGTGGTATACTGTATATTTGAGTTTGGCATCTTGGCTTTGACTTCACCATTCCTGCTAGAAATGGGAAATGATGGCACCTCAAATAGCCCGCCAATGGGAGAGTGTGTTGTTGACGTGTAATGGAAATGAGGTATGTCATGTATGAATATGTATTACAGCGTGCGCAGCTGTCATCTGCATGAACTAGCTTGGCAAGCTTTGCTCCAGTTGACCAAATAATTTCTTGCCAGTGAAGTGTGGCAACAAACACAGAGAGCTGAATCACTCTCTCCGCGTGAGCACTTCTTTAAAGTCATCTACTGTACATGCAAGTAAATAACCAAAGCGTTTGGTGCGCACGTAGAGTCTCTACCACCCCCTGAAAGGATTTCTAGGGGAAACCCTGTAGGTGTTATATAAACCGAACAGTTTCATACATTATGTCTGTTTCCTTTAATGACCAATCAGATTGTCTCTGGGATATACATGGGAGTGTTTACAACAGAACGCGTCATGGTAACTCAGTCCTGTGAGTGTGAAATAAGGAAGAGGCAGTGAAAGAAAAACATGTCTTCTATCCTTATGTGGATGTGTTGACCTGAAAGATCCTGCTGTAAAAATGCCACCTGATTAGGTCACCTCCTCGTACAAATATTTGGTTAGAACTGTCTTATGATAGGAGTGAATGTGCAATGTAATTATATACAGTGGTACCTCTACTTATGAATGTCTCTACTTACGAAATTTTCTACTTACGAAACGTCTCAACAGGAAAATATTGCCTCTAGTTACGAAAGAAATTTCGAGTTACGAAAGGTAAAAATACAGTATGGGCTGATACTCGCAGCTCCCACAGGTTCCTGAACGCACCATTCTTATAGCTGCTCTGCCATTGGCTATTACCTAGCATCCTGGCATCCCATTGGCTAAGAGGGACCTCTGTGTGGAGCTAGATAGGTGTCTATGCAGCGTCCTCGTCATTCGGCCCTCGACCCATGAGGTGTTCTGATAGTTTTACGTAAATATATTAACTTTTAGAGTATTCACTATGGACCCCAAGAAAGTGACGGAGAAAAGAGGAAAAGAAAAGACAAATTAAATTTTATTCTTTACTCTATTCTTTGTTTTTTACATTATGCACAACTCTCATTTATTGTGTAATAATCTAATTGTAACATGTATTTGTAACATGTTTTGGTGCATTTTTATGCTTTATAAAACATTTATGTCTGAATTTTTGGGGGCTTGGAATGGATTAGGGTATTTGCATGGAAAACGTGTCTCTACTTATGAAATTTCTTCCAGAACCAATTAATTTCGTAAGTAAAGGTACCGCTGTATTTCACTACTTCGATAAGAAACACAACTCAAAACGTGACCACACACGTGTCCAGTCGACCTTGACATGAATGAAAATGCTTTAAATCTGAACTTATTCATACCAAACTGAAGATGAGCAGCTTGGACGGTGTGTATTTGCAGGACAGGACGATGAAAATCAGTCTTCCTAGGGTAATGGCGGCCCAGAATATACTGTCCAGATAGCCGGCTTCTTTATGCGCCATCAGCAGAGGAGGAGACACCGCATAGGTGTAGACAAACGCAGCGTAGGAGCCCTGCAGGGCAGAAAAGGGAGACATTCAAGTCTGACAGTAATTTGTGTACACAGATTGTAATTGTGTGCTAAGAGTTTTGAAGTTATGACAACCACAATTTGAATATCAAGTAAAATTTGACTATTACACCTCACTACCCCTGAAGGGTATCGTGCTAACAAATCATGGTTGAATGTACGCAGAAAGAAATCTCACTATGATTCCATCGGTGGAGAAGAGGATGGCCCCACCCAAAGCATGGAGCATGAAGAAAGTAGGTGGACGATTTTTTAGTTTGGGAACGTTACAACAAGCAAACAAATTCCCATGACCTGCAGAAACAGGAAAGCAATTAGTCATTAAAAAACAAAACAAAACAAAACAATTAAAAAAAGAGTGGTCAGTAAGTCACACATGCGATGCGTGGGTTACCATGACTACCGTCCACGGTGGTTTGCGCGTTTGGATCAAGCAGACGTGGACTGTTGATGAAGCAAGGCAGCAGCCGCTCATGGTACATCAGCGACAGCACGATGATTGGCACAGGAAGCTGCCACAAAAAAGGAAGAGGACACTGTTTATTAAGTTCACTTTCAACGATTAGCTGATTCTGATGACTAACGCACTCCTGCAAATGTAGCGGCGTCTCATTGGGATACATCGCAGAAGATTATCCAATCAAGGTGGGAATTTCGTTCCGACTGGTGTTTTTAAATGGAAAAAAATTAACTGGTCGCTTTCACCATCAACTTGTTCCAAAAACATGGTAACGGCGGGTCTGTCTGGCATCGCCTACTCCTCTAGGCTTTGGGCTTGTCCCTCATCCCTGTTTGGCAATAAACAATTTAACCCAGCCCAATCTTTGGCGCTGGCCCTGAATGAGTGTGTGTGTGTTGAATTGAGATAATCCAACAAGATCTAATGTTTATTCAATTACCTGCACCTGAGAAATGATATCCAAACAAATTAAATTTGTCGAACAATTAGCCAAACTGGCTAAACGATGGATATGTGGCATGATACCTGTGCGTTTTGTGTGCTTTTTTTTTTTTTTTTTTTATGTATACATTGCAGTCTTGTTCTCCTGGACGGCGATGGAATCATTACGTAACGATGCACAGACCAGAAGCACTCAATCTTCAATGACAGCTGAGTTCCAGGAAAGAACTGGGCCTCCCTCTTGCTTTATTGCCAGCGCTTGTTGTACTTGTACTTCAAGCTTTAATTGTATTTTGTGTTGATAGTACTTGGGTACAGCCCTTCTTCATAAGCCTGTAAAATCCCTGATTCCATTGTGCCAAAAACAGGCTACACTTCTCTTGGAGAGCACTCTCGAGGGAGTGTCCCATGAATGGGAGTGAATGAACTGAATGCCTAAGACAGTTATATCCACTTTCTTCCAGACAATTACGCACCAATCATGTGCAAATATAGTCTCGACTAAGTGTTAGAAGTGAAAAGAACACACACTACACTATTGTATCTCTTAAAAGGAAGTTGAAGGCATTCTGATTGGTCGGTTAGGATTTACTGACTGTTTTCCTGGAGTCGACAGAAGCTTGGGACTGTTAGATCACACGTAGAACATGATGTAATTTATTGAATACACGACTTGTGAGAGTTTTTACGTCACTGATATTCTGAAGTGTAATGTTGACTCACGTTGATAAGAGCCATGATCCAGAAAGCGTACGACACCGAGGTGGTGACTTCATCATCGCTGCCCAGAGATGTGTTATATAGCCCGCCTCCCTCATCAATGGAGAGGTGTTCTAGGCCCATGGAAACCGATGAGTTGGTTACATTGGCATCTTGGAGACAGCTGTCCTCTGCCAGGAAAGGATCAGCCACCAGCGGACTAACCAGGGCTCCCAAGCCTATGAAGAAATGTAAGGCCTAGAGAAAAACCAGCGTCAAGTTGGAAACCATCATGTCCTTCAACCATATCCGACTATTTATGTCTTTTTTGTAGCATTAAACCAAATCTGTCTGCTCTGACCTGCAGGAACACACTGGAGTCCTTCTGGTAGAGCTTCACCAGCCGCAGGTTGGCGATGGTGTCGATCACCCCCATGGCGGTGCCAGCAAGTGCCAAGGCGAGGGACAACAACACGATGTGGCGACATAGCGGGATGATGGCAAACACGAATGAGATGATAAGAGTGCAAAAGAAGAGGGCGAGCAGGGAGGATAGGAGTCTGGAGAAACCACACAAACGGACAACAAGGGTATTATTGAAGTGTTTACTGGTTACTGACAATAGAACCCATTCAGAGATAAATTCAAAACAAGAACTGTAATTTGAATGATCACGCAGTCAATAGACTCTTATTAAATGCTTGCTCGAGCTGTGTTGTGCTGGAAGTCGGGTCAGATGGAACAAAGGAATTTCCAGCATGTTGTTTTAGTGAAGTCACCTTCATGGCCCGCTGTCCCGGAAGCAGCTTCTATTTGCCTATTAGCCGTATCAAAGCCCTACAGCGGCGGTTCACCTCCACCTTATCTTTACCTTGAATTCTCCTTCTTATACCGATTTTCCATCACCTCTTTAACCTTGTCCCGGGGGACTTTTAGCTAACCGAGTGAAATATCAAATCGGCACCACATGACTCGAGCATAGGCACTCTGATCCATTAGTCTAGAATCTGCTGGGAAATGTTCAATATAAATATGAAAACCCCTTGGCAACTTCTTGAAATGCCTTGAGGAGAAAAAAATTTAAAAAATTTAACAAGAGATTAAAAAGTAAATCATCCAGTACATTCTGTTTTTTGCTACTTTTCAAACTGTTGTCAATAGCAGCTTGTTGGAGACTAGCACAAGATAGTCCTACCTCCACTGGATTATGAGGCCTTCTCGTTTGTCTTAGCTGTAAAGTGACAATCAAAGTGCATGAATCTGACTTCTCAGATCAAACTGCAGATGATAAGCCAACAACCATCCCAAGACTTGAACTATCATCAACCATGACATCAACGGCGATATCACTCAAAACTGAAACCCCAAAAAGAGGATTAATGGAATGACTCAAGGGTGGTAATTGGTTATGTGAACAAAAATGTTAAAATGGTTGAACAGATGTGTCCAGGTGGAGCACCACACGTAATCTGATAAGGTTGTTGGGTGTAACCGGCTGCATTCACTAATAAAATGAAGACAGACATGTTGCTCTGCTCAAGACATTTCCAGGAACTTTGGCCAAGAACAAACAAAATAACTCTTCCAGACAAAAGAAGAGAAGCAGAAATTTTTACTAGGCTGGTTGAACAATAAAGTTTCACCGAAATGCTTCTAACAAAATATGCTTTAGAATGAACTAATCTTTAAGAAAAGAAACAAGTTACACCTGCTGAAAGCCTTTCTCGATAAAAACGTCCTCGGGGTGAAAGAATGGCTGTCAAGATTAGCTCTGCATCGCAACATAAAACAACCTGCCCTTCTCTGGAAGAAATCTCATTAGACATCCAAACTCATCAAACATCAGCGGAGAACAGGCATGACCGTAAATTAGTTGTATGCAATAGACTTAGGCTTGACACCACAACTCTGAGGATGTTTCGTCATGAGTAAAACAACCTTTACAATCCTGCCGGCCCAGAATGTCACATTCCTGAAGAGATTCTATGACTTTGAGATAGAAATGTTAAAAATTTAAAATAAAAAATTAAGGGAGTTAATATAAAATTAACTCTCAAAGAAATGACTGGAAGCCCAACCTCTCCAGGGTTGGAGAGGTTGGGCCAGGCGTAGATCATATATGGTGTGAAAGCCTAAATTCCTGGTTAGGGATGTTACGTGAGAAAGGAAAACCACACACTAAACCTGTTCAGGCCCATTAGGACACGTGTGTTAGGTCACACTCACTCACGTGAACACTTTGCAGAGTCTTTAGAAAGTCTCAAACATATAAGGTACAATAGTGTTTCCTTGGCCAAGGGGGCACTTCAACAGGATGAACTGTACCCGGCTGTGTTCCATTTTGGTGCTGCGTGTCATTTTTGTGCTTCAATCGTATACGTATTAATTATTTGCACCATGTTCATTTATTAACATTGTATAAATAGATGGCGGCGTGACACCGAAACGTGTCCATGTGTGATAAACCAGGGCTATTTCCATACTCACACACACACACACGTCATGTCCAAACACTTCACCCAATTTTTGAGGAGGTATTTGCACTTCAAGTTTGTTTCAGGTCAGGAAAATTTTAGAGGTTTTAGAGGTGCTAGAATCGGATTCTAGAATCGGATTCCACCAATAGAAACGTTTAGAACCGAACCGAGACGACATGTTTGTTTGTTCACTTGTTGTTTGGGTGAATTATGGACACTGACAGACTCAGGACTTTAGTTTGTCTTCATAATGAACCTCAAAGATCCTGACTAGATCACTTTTATAGAAGAAATATGAACAGAACGCTTTCTTCAAAAAGTGAGAAGTGTAAAAACTTGCATAGATAGATGAATAGATAGATTTGGAGGCTTACATTAATGACTCAGGGAGTGAAGACTTCAGTGATGTTGTCAGGCTGCATAGTTTTGATGTGTTGCACATCTCTCTCTCTCTCTTTCATCTGTATATCCACAGTTTGGAATGCCCCCCCTCCATTCTCATCAATCATTTTTTCACCTTCATTCAAATTTGACACATAACTCGACGCGCAGCTTTTTGTCACGCACGTCATGGAAATTTTATAAAAATCATTATAACTACACACACACGTATGTCTATATATGTATATTTACATATACAGTATACATATATATGTATATGTATGTATCAGATACATTTTAAGTGGGTCTGATAAATGAGAAGGTAAATAAAAACTCTTGTTAAAAATTATTTTAATAACTTCACAGTACTAGAAACAAAAAAATGAATGACATTAGAGTCACATGGGCTTAATTGAATTTAATGCTCACGTTTTCTTGAACAGCCCCCCCGCGCTGCTGCCCACCAGCAGGAACAGCTGCTGGGAGAAGAAGACCCAGGTGATCTCCTGCAGGCTGGAGTGGGTCTGGCAGCTCAGGTCCAGGATGGTGGGTCCCAGGAAGGCGATGCAGAGGCCGAAGCTGAAGAACACGCTCCAGTAGGTGAGAGTCTGCTGCCAGTTGCGCTTGAACAGCGTCCAGATCCGCTCGTCCAGCAGCGTCATGTCGGCCGCTCAGCGGGGTCCGACCCCCGGGGGTGTCTGGAACAGAACCGAGCCGCTACCGCCGGATCATTGAGCCCCCACACGGGAAGTGTCACGACCCGACCGGATCCTTTCGGTGAGTAAACGCAAATCCATCGGAAACTCCGAAACAACTTTCTGTTCAAGCGACGATCAGCATATTGACGGGCGTGACGCTGATTGGCTGGGATTCCTGGAGTCCCGCCCACTGTCGCTTCAGTTCGTCTCCACAGGTGAGCGCTACCTGAGACAGCGTCTGAAGGCCTTTTACACACTCACAGTTTATTGTAAACAGACTGGATGTAAAATCTATTTACATTCAATCCGTTTAATTGTGTTCTCAGCTGTGATTCATAATAAAAGCTTTCATAATTAACAGGATAAACAAAAGAATATTTGTTCTACATGAATGCCTGTGACCTTTTTGTGTTTTATGTGCTTGCCAGCTATTATATATTGTTATAGTTATTGCTGTTTGAGTTCGCACTGCAGAAAATAATACACTAATTTACTTGTCAAATAGTTTGCGCTAAGTCTGTGCACACTTTAATCACAATGAGTGAATAAGATGTATTCTTTATGTAAAGAAAGGAAGAAAGAAGAAGCGGAACATATCATCTAAGCCAATGAAAGATGAGCTTGGTTTTGTTTTAGCGTGAAAAGCAGAAGCGAACTACATGAAGTAGTGACAAAAAAATATCCTAAAACAAACATATTTTTTTCTAAAACTATACAGAAAAAAACATTAAAGTCGAGAATAAGAATAAAATATATTTTACTTGTATTTTAGAAATAAAACGAAAATGCAGTTTTATTTTTTTTAATTTTATATAACCTTTATTTATCCAGGTTAGCCTCATTGAGATTAAGAATCTCTTTTTCAAGAGGGACCTGGGCCAAGAAGGCAACAAAAATTTTCAGACACACATCAGATGATTACAGATAAAAAATAAATTCCAACATTTTACTGATAAGAGATGTACAGTATAAAATATATGTACATAAATAGCCTGGGAGCAGTTTCAATATTGCTTCGAAATAAATACATACCAATGATTTGCAGTTTGTCACAAACCTCAAGGCGTCATGATATAAAGAGTCGAGCAGATGCAAGGAAGCCTTAGAAGCATGCATGTAAAGAATGTCTCCATAATCCACCATAGGAAGAAAAGTAGCAGAAAAAAAGTATTTTTCTCACCTCAAAAGAAAAACATGATTTATTCCGAAAATAAGAACCTAACTTAAGTCTGAGCTTTTTCACCCGAGACTCAATATGGGGATGAAAAGTAAGTCCATCATCTATTAAAAAACCCAAATACTTATAAATTGATACTCTTTCTATTGATTTGTCATTCATTGTAGCAATCTGAGGTAAGGGTTGGGGCTCCTTCTTTGACCTGGTAAATACCATCAACTTTGTCTTGTCTGCATTTAAAGTAAGTTTTAGCTGACAGAGCTGCACTTGTAAGCTAGTAAAAGCACTTTGAAGTTTTTCAAAAGCCTCCTCTTATGTCGGTGCACAGGAGTACATTATTGTGTCATCGGCATAGATATTAAATTTATCATTTTCTATTCCTTTTCCAATGTTATTTATATAAATTGTGAAGAGGAGAGGTCCAAGAACTGAGCCCTGTGGCACCCCCTTGTGGATACTCAGCCTGTCAGACGTCATACCTTCAAATTGCATACACTGTGTTCTATCTGACAGGTAGTTACTGAACCAACCCACTGCCATGTCAGATAAACCTATGTTGACTAATCTTTGTGTAATGATGTCTTGGTCAACCGTGTCAAAGGCCTTTGACAGGCCAATAAACAGGAAGACACAATGCTGTTTATCATCTAGAGCACTGATGACATCATTAAGAACTTCCATTGCTGCTGTTGTGGTGCCATGTTGTTTTCTAAAGCCTGACTGATACTGGACGAGTATATCATTATCTTTTAAAAAGTCTTTAATCTGATCACAAACCAGGGTTTCTAGAATCTTAGCAAGAGTTGAGATCTTAGAAATGGGCCTGTAGTTGTTCATATTTGAAGGGTCGCCACCTTTCAATAGAGGAACAACGAAAGCTGACTTCCATGCCCTGGGGATTACATTTAATTTAATTTTTGGAAGTAAACTGCAAACATTAAAATGCATTATATTTATATGCATTTATAAATTAAACGATACTGCAGGAAATGGTTCACAATACCCAATTTAATGATAAAGTCTGAAGCAAAAGAATTTTAAATGTAATTTAACTGTATAAGAACCTATAAGCTGCAGGTCTGACGAATAAAACATGTATTCGTGTATTTTTAAGGCACAAATGAGCCATTAATTTGCTAGATAAGAATATTTATGATTTAGCGCACACAGCAATGGTCGGTATTTTCACCAGCTGTTCCTTGACTGTTAGTCTAATGGCATCAACTGAATTCAGAGCTTTAAAACAATGTTAAATTAGTTTGTAGCAACATTTTCATATATTTTACTGAGTCAACAGTCAAGATATTACATGCTTTTGTGGTTAAGATACCCTCAGGAACCATATTTACAGTCACATCAGGGTTTTATTCGTGTTTTCTGTTCGTTTTTTTTCTTCTTATGTTTCTGTGAATATCCGTTGACATTGCCGGGGGAGTTGATAAAAATTCAAAATCTGCACTTATGCAGAAGAAACCAATGTGGCAATGCAACACAAGAGAATGCTGTACAGGTTCTACATGTTCAGTGGCTGACAATGAAATATTATAATGTTTTTCCCCTCAAATTCCATGTCATGAGTTAAACAGATGTTAAACATTAACAGTAACTTTAGCAGTAAATTTACCGACTGTTAAACGGAGGAAGTCAGGTACTGAACCTGTGAGCCTGTTTCTTCTCCCTTTGCGCATTACTAGTTGTTATAATTTAACTTTAGTAATATTTTAGATTTTATTTTCTGTCTTATTTTGTTTTGTTTGTGCTCAAAACTTTATTATTCACTGTCATTATTTTCTAAAGAGGACCTTAAGCAGGAGAGAGCATGGATGGGTGCAAAATGCCTGGTCTTTCTCGAACCTTTCCATTAATTATTATTATTATTATATATTTGATGATCAATATTAAAAAAGTTTCCCGAAGCAAAATGTGAAAATTTCATCCATTACATTCACATAAAAATATTTGCAGGTTTGCATTCTAGGGTAGTTATAGTAAAGATGGTTGTGAATGGAAACCATCGCCGTGATGATGATGATGATGATGACATATTGATACCTATTAATTCAAGGCCACGTCCTGAATTGATTCGGACCGATGGCGCCCTCTCCTGTCCAGCTATGTAACGACACCTACCTGTCAGTAAATGAACAACACTAGACTTGATTTCAGTTGTTTCTTTATTCATCATTAATCGTGTATTCAGTTAAATTCACGCCCGCTGGCCGCCGCAGTACATTCATTTTCTCATATTTATGACAATCTAGACAAAATCACACAAAAATATCCCACGCCATACAAAATCTAATATCTTTTATAAAACATTCAGACATCTTCTGTAGGTTCTTTTTCTCCTTTATTTTAAATACTCTATATTTTTGACAGCATAAAACTCACTGAGAATGAAAACATCTGTTAAAATACATATGTATCATTTATTTTCCATTACAGTGTTTAAAATAGCTTCATTTATCACAATTAAAAGACACAGTAATACTTCTGCCACAGAGGGAAGGGGTGTTGGGGGCGATTTGGGGTTGGAGGGTAGGTAGGGGCTATAGAAACTCCACAGTTCGGGGCAGTTGGATTTCACAACAACTTTTTTCAATCAGTTTTTCGAGGCAGGTGGCATTTTGATTTAAATGGAACCCTTTAACACCTCTAATTCTTCACATCAGTCTGGAGCTGGGGGGCTTCAAAAGTGCGTGTTTGGCTTGTGGGACTTGAACACAACCTAATTTTCATGGTCAAACCGACAATTCTTTGGTTACTCACTAGTGCCGCTATGGCTATCTCGATGTCTCATTGGCTCCTGCTTGATCACCTTAATTCACTCTGCCACATCTGACCTCTCACCTGACCCCAAATCAGAACACTGCCCCCTACAGGCTGGACCGGTATGCAACAGGATCGGTGCGACACTTCCGGTTTTAGCAAAACCAGAGGCCTTTTTTTCCCTATTAACATCACCGATAGGTGGTTTTCGTCAGGCTAACAGCTGTTTAGTCCCAATCACTTGACTTCTCTTCATCCCACAATAAATTTAACTTTGAAACACAGCCGTGTCATTTATTAGCATTTACATTCACCCAACGGAAGACTCATCTATTTGCTTCATTTAAATCATGTGAATTTTTTTTTTTTTTTAGGCTTGGCACTATATAAAGGTGACATTTGCAAGAAATGTATTGGGGAATTTCACAATGGGGGGGGGGGGGGGTCATGTGAGTCTGGTTAGTCATTTGAGAGCCGGCCACTGAGGTGAAGTTAGCATTTGTGCTTGAAGTTGCTGCAAGTTGTTTTGAGCCGAGGTGTGAACGGGTATCACAAGTGTATTCTACATATTCTGTTTGGAACACCTCCTGTGGAGGTTGACCAGATGTGCTGTTACTCCCCACCCCCCTATCTGGGCAATTATTTAATCTCATTAACGCCCCTCTTCCTCAGGGGTAATAGATTAGGAAGATCTATATAAAATATATCTTTTAATGCTCAGTCTCTACTTAACTTACGCTGCTTACAGCGATCTGACAGTCGAACGCCGCCCCCACATAAGGGAGCAATAGAGTTGTGCAAAATATAAGGGTCAGGGGTGAACTCTACTGACAGTAGTTTGCTACTAGGAAGCATTTATAAGTAATGCTTCCCCAGTTCACTGGTCCATTGGGTTTCGTTTCAGGATCCTAGAGCCACATAAGACACAAAGGGAAGGAAGCAGGCCTCAGAGGACACTTCTGGTTTGTGCAAATAGGACACTAAGAAATACATACCATCCTATAATAAGTTATTTACACAGACAAAGCAAATACCTCCTAACACATAGGCAACACAAGATCAAATATGGACTCTTTACAAGCCAGTATGTCATGCACGGTTTTTCTAAGGCAACTTCAAAAAGCTTGGAGTGACGGTCAGCCGTTAACACCGTATGGAACAACACCTCACACTCAATACACAAGGGCGCTGTAAGCCAGGCAGGCCTGTGACGCAAATCCATCCAACGATGGAGACGTCGGAGCTCAAGTGGGTTGGGTTTCACGTGACGAGAGGTAACGCACACAAGCGCAACTTTGAGACTGTAAATTTAAGCAGAATTTTATCGTTGGTAATCTTAAGAATCATTTAAATCTCAATTTAGACTGTAAATAACAAAATATAGACAACAAAAGGTAAATATCTGATCAATTTTGGTCATTTTGATTTAGCATTTAGGGGATGTTTAGAACCATTTCCCAAATCTGCTCCACAGCCCCAAGTTGTGAGATCTCACGACTCGGCAGCTAGATACCTGGATGCGCTCCAAATGGCTAATATACAAGCTAGAGATTATGCGTATGCCGTTACAGTTGTTTCTTGGGTTGAAGTAAATGCGTCAGCAGGATATATCTACTCATAAACCTCTTGTGTGTGCAGCTAGGCGATAGCAGCATACCGCTGATTGTGCAAATGTGTGCCATTATGTACGGTACTGTATGTGTGTGAAAGCACATCTCAAGTCATTTTAAGTGCAACACAAGTTCACTTCCAGAAACCCTGCATGTTTCCACGATCGGTTTCCACGGATTTGAGAGAGAGCGCATGCGTTTGTGTGTACATGCAGGCGCTAGCACGCCGGTTAGCATGCTTGTGAATGGACTGAACTGCGTTGGCCTTTTTCTTGTGGTCTGAAAGGTCTTTCCGAAGGTGAAAAGGTCTTTCCAGCGTGTTTCTCGGCTGACCTCTGTGACCTCTAGAAGATACTTTGTCTTCTGTTCTTTCCTCGAGCTGAGGAAGACACACACACAAAAAAAAAAAAGATTTAAAATTTGGATTATTTCCCAAAAAAGAAATAGATGATCAAATTGTATATTTAGAGAAGCTGGAGAAACGTTCCTGAAGTTTTCAAGCAAGATGCTACATGTTAGCATAAATTTAGAGTTCCAAAAGGTCTTGAAGAGTTCATCTCTACCAAAGTGAAACTTTCTGAAGTATGTGAAGAGCTAATTAGAGGATAAAATGTGACAGTAATCTCTTGAATTCTGTTTTCACTTGCCTTGAGAAACCCCTCTGTGGTATTTTTATTTGTGTCAGTGGGAAAGCAAAGCTTTGCTAATTAGCAAAGAACATTTGCAGACAGCATCTCAGATGTTGTGGTCAGGAATAGAACGGAGCTGGACTTTATAATCCTGTTTCCTTTCCGGCAGGTTAAACTGTATGAGAATCCATCCTATAATTAACGTTAGCGTCTCATATTTATATCTGTCCAGACGGTTTTGCGTTCTCCCGTGTGGTTGTCTTGTCGGTTTGCTCGCCGGAAGGATTTCACCCAAAAAAAACAAAAACAAAAGAAAAGAAAAAACACAGGAAGGATTTTCGTGAATCTTGCTTGGAAGGACAGGCCGTGAAAGAACCCGTTCAACTTTTGCTGAGCAAGATAAAATATTCTTCAACGGCATTCCTAATCATGCAACCAGGACCGAGCAAACTTTTTGAGAACTGACCTAAAGGCTGGAACACTGAGCTGCGGTGACCCGGGTCCTTCTGGAGCTGCAACTCTCTGAGGGAAAACACCGACGTAGCTGAAAGAAACGGGAGAAAAAAGAAATTATCTCATGAATAAATGTTTGCATGGAGATCCATCCATCATAGCTTCATATATTTAAAATCCCCCTCTGGGCGGTATCTCATACGGAACAGCTACAGCTACTATATTAGAACATCAATAGGTCACAAATGTTCTTGCAACTATAAAAGGTAAAAGTCATTGTGCTCCATTTAGCAGCTAACAAGAAGAAACACGCAATACTGAAAGAGTTGTTTGTTTGCTAACTAAGCTACCTCTTTAAATAGCTCATAAATGACCTTTTTGCTGCCAACATACAATATATGCATAATTAATGGTGCTTAAAATGTCACGATGGCTCATTTAAGGATGTTTGTATTTAACAATCACGCAACACA
This sequence comes from Antennarius maculatus, assembly GCA_013358685.1. Classification (NCBI taxonomy): domain Eukaryota; kingdom Metazoa; phylum Chordata; class Actinopteri; order Lophiiformes; family Antennariidae; genus Antennarius; species Antennarius maculatus. Next base: position 24,286,692 of record CM023609.1, on the reverse strand, counting down.
AAGATGTGTAGAGAACGGGCAGCAAAAAAAAGGGGGGCAGGCTAAATGCTAATAATGGGAATCCAACACAAATGTGCGGCTGTTGACCTTGGATACATTCGGTTGGCTTTAAAGGTGTTCACAGTGTCTGTGTGTGTGTGTATGTGTGTGTCTTACTGTCTGCCAAATTGTGTATGTTATCTCCCAGACTTAGGAAGTAGGGGTGTCGTAGAGACGCCTCGGCGGAGATCCTGCTCCTGGTGTCGTACTGCGATCAGAATATAAACGCAGACCATCAGAAATGTCTTACATCCAACCGATGTGTGCGTGTGTGTGTGTGTGTGTGTGTGTTGGGGGGGTGCTTTTATGACTTACCAGCAGCAGAGCAGACAGCAAGTCAATCCCCTCTGTATCTAACCTGATGGGGGGGAGGGGGGTAAAGACACGGGTGACATATTTATGGCTAAACTAGACGTAGAGGACAGAATACAGAGGACTGGTTGCATAACGACAACAACAGCTTTACTTAATAACGGCAAACATGGCTCAGTTCCATTAGGTGCCCCAGTAACAGTGATAGCGCCACGGGGACAATGGCAGGGCCAATCATTACAGCACCAGTGGGCTTCCTGCTGCCACATGTAAAAATGTTTGTTCAGCGACCGACCCATTGTCCGCTATCGACCGGCTCTTTAATAGAAAAGGGAAATAAAAGGGTCGGAGTCTTTATCTCAACAAAACATGAAAGCTGTACCAAAACATGTGACACGTACAACGGTCAACTCAATACCTGCTGAGCATTGGTGTTAGCTTTTACACCAAGACATTAGCTCAAAAACACCACAACGCTCTGAAAACAGGAAGTTGGACTTACCTCGGGACGTGGTTGATGAGAGCTTGAGGTCTGTATTGAGGGAAGAGGTACGACCTGAACTCTTCGTTGCTGCTTATTCCAGGCCAGGTCTCCTCTGTTGGAGTCCCTGAAGACAAAGACGGAAACGTGATTGGAAACATTGCTTTGTTTCAGCCATGTTGGTGAGATATTACGATAACTTGCTGCTGTCTTACCCATGAGCCTAAAGATGAGGTGTAGCTCCTCCTTCACCGTCGCACCAGGAAACATGGGACGACCTGTCGCCATCTCATACAGGATACAGCCCACGCCCCTGGAGGCCAAGAGGTGACACGGAATAGGTCAGGAAAGTCGAGAGTCTTGTTAAGGAGGTGGTTAGCCAGAGCTGTGTGGGCTTCCCTAGCGTCTGATTGGATATAAACTATCTAAACTCAAACATCCTACCAGGCTAACGAAAAATGTCAATCTCTAATCCCAACCTGACAGGTTGTGCGACAAAAATCACCAAAACTTTCAGCTGAAAACATGGAAGGGAATGTTATCCATATTGTAGTACCCACCACATGTCGATGGGTGTGGAGTATTCCGTAGATCCCAGCAGGACGTCAGGGGGTCGGTACCACAAAGTCACCACCTCATTGGAGTAGGTCTTGGTAGGGACAGACTTGGCTCTTGCCAGACCTGGAAGGCAAAAGAAAACTCACGGTTTAACAATAACAATAGAATGCTCCAGCAAACGGCTTTTTGTCCTCTATATCAACTTTGAATAACGGTTATCTAATCCTAATCAATGACATAAACAAATCCACCATGAAGTTTTCCGGTGACACATCAGGCATGTATTTCATATAATCAGTAATCACCGTGTCCGCCATTAGCAGTGATTACTGCAGTGATGTGACTCCTAATGAACCGACTAAACCTCCGGATGTCATCCTGAGGCTTATCGTTAGTCAGTCCACAGCTATAATGTCAGTCTCCTCCATGAACTGGAGTCTGGTTCTGTAATGGTGTCATGTCCTGGTTGAAGTTCATCGTGTCTTAGTGTTGTAGCATCTATAAACCTTTTGGTATCTGCTGCAAAATCGGTGGGCGGTCAAGACCTGGTTCTGAGGTGCAGCAACAGAACATAGATGCTCTTTTGTCACCTAGTGAGCATTCATCCCCCTGGTTGCTTCATAGGTAGACTGCTCCACCTCCAGCACACCAACGACATGTCAAACTCGTCACATACCGACAAAACAAAGTCTCGAATTTTACCAAAAAAATGAACATTTTCACTCCCAAGTGTTTTTTGGGTTCAGAATGAATCCAATCAGTGCAGTGGAATGGCCCCTCTATCAGCTCACAGGCTGTTTTAGTTAAAGCTGATGAAAAATGCTAAGGGAATACTGCTAGATTTATCTGCCCACTTCCAGCACAAAACTCTGAGACGGACACAGTTGCTAGGATACAGGAAGTAAGGGTGCTAAAGTCATCAGGACAGAGGATCTCTGAGTGGCAGTAAAATATAATTGGAAAGCGATCGTGACAGGAAAGAGTTTTTTACCCTCACGACTACATTTACGTCCACATATAGGTTTTGCGTGAATTGCGCCGGTTTTGCTCACCAAAGTCGGCCAGTTTCAGCTCGCCCTTGTCGTTGATGAGGAGGTTCTGTGGCTTCAGGTCCCTGTGAAGGATTTTCCTCTTGTGACAGTAGGACAGACCACGCAGCAGCTGGAACATGAAGATCTACAGGAGGAAATGATGGAGATAAGAGATGGCTTGGGACTTCAAAAGAAACTCATTTGGAACTTCTGTTTTCCCAAATTTTTCACTTGACAGATTCCATTGCTTGTTTTATTTGTACACCACAGTTACATTGATATATATTGCTTTTTCTTGCAAATATATGATCTCTGAATCCAAAAGAAACATTTTATTTATAATAATTTTCTGCTTTTAGTTGCTTTTTACCGAAAAGTAAGGTAGAAGACTTTTAAAAACCAATTAAAAAGCAAACAGATGCAGATGTTTACAACAATCTTTGTGGACTTTGGATAAACCTAACCAAAGTGTCCTCCTCTGACCTTCTAGTTTTCAGAACTCCCCAGATTTAACAGAAAAGCGTTTGTTCGTTTGTTTGTGTGATTAATATACTGGTGATATGTGAAAGGCACAAACTGAGACAACTGGTCCATTCTTTGATTAGTGCCCTGATCTCCAAGGAACTTCTCTATTTTGGAAATGTGAATTCACGTCTTTGTTTCACATCCAGGCCTGCGTGATTAGCATGCAAAATGAGTTCTGAATGTTAATGTTAGCCTGAGACCAAGCAAAACTTTATTGATCTCGTTGGGAAGTTCAAAAAAGCCCATTTTATGTAAATTATGGCCCTAAATTGAAATGAAATCCAGCGAGTGGGTTGGTATTGACACACAGTCCTTCTGCCTTTTCAGGTGTACAGTCAGCAGTGCCATTTGATACCGCTGAGTCATTTCCACGCCGGTGTCTCACCTTGACATTATGCATACTCATGAGATTCCCGCAGTTGTCTAAGTACTGTTTAAGGTCGCTGTCCTGGAAGAAACAACAGCCACAGCGTCAGCAGACGTTTCCATATTCACCTCTTTCCCAACAGACCGAACCGTCGACTCACGAGATACTCAAACACCAGAGTGAGGCAGCGTTCGGTGTGGATGATGTCGTGCAGCGTGACGATGTTGGCGTGCTTCAGGTTCTTCAGCAGAGACACTGTTTGGAACGGAAGAAGAACCGAGGGTTGAGAGTTGGGTAGTTTCCTTCAGGAACTTTGAATGTGCCTGGAGTAGAGTACTTAAAGTACCAAAAAACACTCAATCGGATAAGTTCAATCTCATTAAAGACATAAAACGGACATCGACAGACTTCACTGTGTCAATGAAACTTAGACGGACATCTATTTCCTAAAGAATGAAAGCATGTCATCGGTTCAGTCAGGCCAGAGAACTCCGGCTCAGCTGTGGTCTTGGTGACATCAGCTGATACCTCAGCTGATTCCCTTCTGCATAACCAACTGGCGAATTCGATCTAGGAAGCTTCATTGAACCACTTTGGCACCGCCTTGCCCGTCTCTTGACGTGTTCTTACCCTCTCTGATGGCGGTGCAGGGCGCTCCCTCCTCGTGCTCCAGCCGGATCTCCTTTAGCGCCACCAGGTTCTCCGTCAGTTTGCTTCGGCCTTTGAACACCGTGGCATACGTCCCCTACCAACACAAACCAAACAGCTTTCACTGGATGTTCTCAGTCTGGTTAGCTGATTTATCAGTTTTCCCATTCATCTCAGTTTACTTCCCCCTCTTCCTCCTCCTCCTCATCATCATTCTCTGCTGCACATTAACCTAAATTGAACCGGACGAGTTCAGAACCACCACCGCACATCATCCGTGAGCAGCGTCTAAAAAAGTTACACCAACATAATGGGATTAGTTCTTTGCGATGCGATTATTCATTTGTCTCATTAGCATCGTAGCTCATCTTCCTCACTCATTATCATTCCTCATTTGTAAGCAACGCAACGCAGGTAGCCGCGTTTTAAGAATCGCCGCTACCGATGGGGGAAACGCGACATATCTTTTCCGACGGAGAAAACAAATGACGAAAAAAGGGGTTCAGAAAACAGAAGAATCCCTTCAGCCAGCTCGGCTTCTGCTGCTGAGCCTTGTGACTGAGATGAATGCAGTCGCATTCAGGCACTAATCATTCCTCGCTGCTCGAGGCGATAAATGGTCTCAGATAAATGCTGAGGGTTTGAAAGACCATCCCTCCTCATCTGTGCGAATGCAGACTTGTTGAGTTCCTCACAGAGGCATGAAAAGCACTAATTAAATCCAGAAAAAAGGGACATATTGGTGTAATGTAGTTTGTCTTGTTCAGGGTTATCAACAAAGCTCTGTGTTCTACCCATAGTTGATGGAAAACAAAGCATTCGGGCGTCAAGGCCGACGCTCAGGCTGTCGATGTAATCCACCGGAGAGATACTCGACTTTTCGTGTGAGGCTATTCTACCCTCCTTCCAGTCGTTGCTCGGAGGCTGCAGCCGTCACGCCAACATCGACTGACCGACAGCGTTAGAATGTCAAAGCGAGTAATTGTTATCGACGTACTTCACCCAGTTTGCCAAGCTTCACGTAAGTCTCCAGCTTCCCGAATCCTATGTCAGACTAGAGAAGAGAAGAAAAAAGGTAGATAAAGAGAACACCATGATTAAATAATCATAATTGGGGCTATAAACTAAATGACTCTAAAATGAGTCTGAATTTGAAATAAAGCTAAGCCGACTTATTTAAATCTGCCCTTTTCAGCCACTGTCAAGGCTTTCCAGGCCCCCGGTTGCTTATGGCGATTCTAAAATAAAAAAAGACAGCAGTGAGGACTGACCAGCGAAGCGCGTCGAGACATGCGACTGACAGGTTGGCAGAGCGGCGAGTTTTCACTCTCCATCTGTAATTTCTTGAGGAACTCCGGAGGCAGGCGGATGTCCATGGGCAGCGACATGCGCTTACTGACGTCCTGCAGCCGAAAAACAAACACTCCTGATTATATACGGAGAATATACAGACTGCAGGACTCTTGTTACAAATCAAACTTTGTGAATGGATTGTAATTTCTAAATAATGGCTTTATTTTAGATGCAAAACATTCATTAATCTCTAGCAAAGCACTTGAATCTGCTGTAAAATGACTTTGCATTGATGAAGTTTGATTGCTTGTATTACTACATTAATCAGCATTTCCATGCATGAATGGGAATCAATCTATGCACATTTTACATCATTTAAAATATCCGGTCTACATTTAACACTTTAACAATCAGGAAGAAGCATTAGAACAGTTTGGCCAGAGTTAGACCAAAATCCATTTATTACCACATTGTAGGAAGGCAGCTTCCTTCCTGCTGCATCAGGAGTTAAAAGGGAATGAAATTGAGTTTGATGAGTTTGAAAGATAACTAGAAGAAAGAAGAGGAACCCATTCAGAGAAAAAAAAATTAAAGAAACTTCAAATAATTCAAAGAACGACAAGTTGCTCAACTTCTTCCTCGATAAACTCTTGATTCGTTGGCTTCGTAGGATAAAAGTTGTGTGTAGGAGAACACGGTATCATCTTACTGATTGACACAGCACTAATTAACACACACAACCTTTGGTGACAGCTGTATTTACACGTATTAGCTTTGTTGATTGCTATTCATATTGCAGATGCTCCCATCCTTTCCTTCTGTCACACAATTATTTCTGTCTCGACAGCACCAGGTCCTTCCTGGCACTCGCCTCCCTCTGGCATCGCTTCACTCGCCCGTCTGGAACGATGTTGTGTGTCGTCGTAGTGATTCACACTCGCTCCACGGTGACATTTCCAGATAGAGTGGAGCTCCCAGGAGGGGTTAGAAGCGTCGGAGGTGACTCATTTCATCAAAGCTGGCAGAGGTGGAAATGGAGAAACGACTCGCGAAGAGAAGAGTGCAAACAGGAGAATGAACTACCTGGGCCACTGTTGATATCTGTGTCAGAGAGACTTCTAAGGGTTTTAATTGCAAACTGGACCGAGGAGGTCGCCCCCACTCCTGTGCTCCATCAGTAACACTTCATTCTCAAAGTCAAAGCAAGTGTCAAATCGAATCCCAAGTCTTAATCTTTGAGTCCAAAAATCGGAGAGAAGTAGAGGAATATCAGAAAAACTACTGTGAAAGTTTGAAACATTTCATATCAAAAGTTTCTAGTCCTCAAGTCCTCTAGTCCTCAAGTCTAGCTAACTATAGTTAGTCTAGTCTGAACTCGCTGACTTCCTCACTCGACTAAGACTCGTTCTGCTACCACTCTCCTAGTCTCTGCTACTTGCCTCCATGGAGAACCTTCTGTGTTGAGCCTTGCTGTGGTAGTTGAGTTGGGACGGAGACTGAGCTCCCGGCGTCGTGGGTTCAGGGCTCACCGGGCTGGTGTCCTGAGATGGTAGACCCAACTGGTCCGGGGTCAGACCTGGGGGTAGGAGAGACACCATCAGAACCGATCAGAATCGTCAATCGTTAAACTCTGTGCAGCCGCACTTAGCAACAGTTAGCCAGAGCTCTGACAAGGCTTGGTGTGTACTTTCCAACCTCATTGCCACTGGTGGACGTGTTTACACACAAATTACACAAAGTCATCCTCGTAGGATTTACCACGCATCAGAGTCTGATCTAGATCCAACTCGTGTCCCAGATGGCCCAGAATGTGTGCGTCAAAAAGAGCTCGCGGACAATCTGTTGCTGGGAGATGACAAATAATGAATCTACACACTAGCAGCTACGACCAAATTTGTGGCGGGACCTTCTCTGATGGACGTTCTCTGATGTTTTGTGGTTTATTGAGGTTTTTCCTCACAGCTGCTGCAAAGATTGTTTGTGTAATCAGAAAAACTAAATCGGATCACATCCCTAAACATTGGAGGGAACGATCCCTTTGTGGTCTGCGCTAATCACCGACCTTCAAAGCTCGATATCTGAAGGCAGTTTTAAGAAGTTGTGTGATATCCGATAAGGGTCGGAGGTTCTTTTCTGTCTTCTGTACATAAAACAGGGAAACTAAAGACCTACAGAATCCAGGTGGGAAACGAGGTATGGAGGAAACACTTTGATCCTTAGCGTACATCATTGTACGGGATGCGTGTTTGATGCCCGGCCGACTAGCGTTTGAACGCCTCGTGCCATTTCAGCTGCAGTTTTGATGTCCTGTTTAAAGCGTTGGCCTTTTCACTGGTGTGTGTGTGTGTGTGTGTGTGTGTGTGTGTGTGTGTGTGAAGTGGCTATGCAAAAGTGTGTTTGATTGACACCCGACATGTGTGTGAATAACAATCGTTCCCTCCTGAGTTGAAGCATATGGTGCTTTAACTCCCCGCTTCCACGGGGACGCAGGATAACAAGAGAATCGGATCGGATCTCCGCGCCGATGAGGAAGTACAGCGTGAAATTTTCCTTACGAAATATACTCCAACGTTGACGTTAACGCAACGACCTTTGACCCATCTCTTCAAACAGGAAGTGGAAGTTGGTGGTCAGATGTTGGATGTATGCGTCGGTTGCAGTGCTGCAGGCTTCAGACCGACCGTCGGTCCAAACGGCCTAAGGGGGCGGAACAACAATCCGACTGCTCGCCGTTTATCGCAGCTACAACGCCCGTTTGATCTAGCAGTGCTAATTATTCAATAGATGCAACCCGGTTATGACCACACATGTACAACACACACACACACACACACACACACATACAATGTCTCTGTGATGTCAGACATGGATGGATGCCCCACTAGACGGCCCAGGAAAACAAACCAAACGCTCTATAATCCGACGTGTCACATGATTCATTTACATACGGTTTCAGATGCAAATACCGCAGGGAGAATGAGGAAGAGGAGAGGATGTGATGCGTGTTCGGGAAAATAGTCCGATACACGAACGTTGGCTGACAACACGGACGAGTACGAGCTGGAGATGAGGAATATAAATGATGCACAATGTTAAAAAAAAAAATCAATCCTGTTGTTGATTAATTGGAGGAAAACCAGCGAGACGCTTACCGGCTCAGACAGGAATTTGCAATGAATCTTCGAAATATTGTGAAAATGTGTGATTTTTAAACGTTTTATTCAAATATTTAAAAGGGGAAATTTCTGAAAAATGACAGTATTTCATTTCTAAATAGCAGAAGGTGCCCTGCCTGCATATCTGCATATCACATCTTCCTCACAGTTAATACATTAATGAATTTTTCTGTTAACTAGATCCTGTAATAACACATTTATGAACCTCGCATGAAACCTCTTCGCGCCACAGCGGCGCTCCTGATAATGATCTTAGAAAAAAATGGGATGATTTCCGTCCCAGCGGCAGCTCATTGCCGCAGATTCCTCTGTGGGAGACGGAGAATCTTTTTCCACATTGGTGATTAGAGAGGAAGATGGAAAAATACAGAGGCGGCGAAAGCATCGCAGGTCAGCCCGAGGTAACCTTTCTACCTTTAATTTCATCTTTATTCTTCAGCGTTCCATCTCTCCCTGCACGGTTTTCTCCTTGTGCTTAAGAGTAGAAACTAATGCATTCATTAAAACATCATTACATCACTTCCTGTCCTGTGTGAACAGAAACGGTTTAGCCTGTTGATTCGTCTGCTTGCAGAACATCAAGCTTAAATTGTAATTCCTGTGCACGTAACCCGGCGGATCGCTTCAACCTTGCATCCCACACGAGCCACCTCCCACCTCCTATTGTGTTTGCATATTAACATCAGCTTTATTATTTCTCACCTTGATGCATTTATTTACATCAAGGTGCAGCAGACACAAGGATTTATCCGGCTTTTTGTTCTTCCTCCTAGCCTCAAAAGTGAAACTACATAATCGCCTGAAGCAGACTCACCAACCTAATTCTGAATGCATTCAGTTCATTATCTATCCCTTCTTACCCCCCCCCCCGCCCCCTCATAACCCTAATTTCCCTTTGAAGCCTGCTGATCCACTGCGGCTCAGTTGCCCATGGTGGTACCGGCCATAACCGGAAAAGCCCCAGTTAATCTGTGCAGGGTTTGTTCCAGACATGGATGGTGGGGTGGTAGTGATGGGGTGGGGGTGGGGGGGGGCTTTTGTATTTGGTATTAAACCCAAGAACAAGATTGCAGTTGCTTGTGCTCTATTAATAGACACGAACTGCTACAAAAGGAAGCAAATTAAAAGAAAAGAAGAAGATTTAAGTTGAAAATGTTTTTATGGGAGGGAAAACCCACATTCCCAAAACCATTATTCAGAAAGTCAATAAATTACTTTATTATAATGTCCTCTAATTAAAACAGACTGTAGTAGTGACTATAGTAGTGCATTCTCACCCTGAGTGTGTCGGATGTTCAGCTGGTTTATCTGCTCGGTGAACTCGTTCTCCTCGATGGTCTCGGTACGAGGAACCGACAGGGAGAAACGCCTTTTGAAATTCTTCATCTTGTTCATGGTGCTGAGAAGCAGGTTCTGCAAGGACACACACACACACACACACGCACGGACATTTTTATTCACAAATAAGGCATGCATTAACACAAAAATGATGATTTTTCTTTACATGCAAAGTTACTTTTGTGAAGAAGATTCAAACGTTTCCAGCCTCAACAGAACTGCAGAACGGACAGAGCTCAACCAAACGCCGTTTCATCCCATAATGAGGCAGAAAGCAGCAGGAACGAATCTGATCATTAGACTCTGGTTACACAACCTCGACCGGCCTACCCGTCACATTTCACTCTGCATTACTTCCACTGTTGTCGTCTTTTTTTTTTCCCGCTCTGCTGACGACGGTGTCGTTGGGTCTCTGGGATTCCTTTACCCACACGCATGTGTGTGTTATTTGTTAGATAATGAATGTGTTAACGGGTTCATTTAAATACCCCCGCTGTTGTGTTTAGGAATCAGAGAGCGGCGATATTACACCAGGATCATCAAATACAGGCTAGACAGAAATGCTAATTTGCTGGTACAAGCTGTCCTCTAAGCAACAAGTCCGCCAAGTTGTTTTCCATCCATCTATTTTTTGTAGCTTATTATCCTGTGTAGGTTCGCCGGGAGGCTGGAATCCATCCCAGCTGACACTGGGAGAGAGAGAGAGAGAGAGAGGGAGGGAGGCAAGTCGCCAGTTCACCACAGGGACCAACCATAGAAAGACAAACAATCAATCACGCTCACATTCACACCTACGAGTCTCTGATTCACCGATAAACTCACGGGTTTTTGCGCTGTGGGAGGAAGCCGGACTCAAGAGGACGTGGGGGGGGGGGGATCATGAAAAGCCAGGTGGAACCTTTGTGCTGTGATACAATGAGTAACCCCCCCTGTGCCACCTGCGACATCACTTGAAATGTGGATATTTAACCTCTCACGGCAGTTTGGCGCCGTGGCAGCAACTACATCCCTGCGTTGTGTAAGAGTAAGAGTCGTTGTGTAAGAGTCATTTTATTTCTGTGGCAAATTCACCCCCATGAAAGAAGGGATGGGATCTCGAGATAACGGAGAGTCTCCAACGTGACCCTAATGAAAGCTTTAAGCTTAAGCTTTCAAGTCTTTCCATGGTCATCTACGAGAGAAACACAACTGTGGTTTGTTTTACAGGAAGAACAACCAACCAGCTTGGGTTCATCTGATGGGAGCGTTGCAGTTCAACACCTGCAAACCTTTTGTGGTTCCATGTGGATTTCTACACCTCTAGCGACGCCACAGAGGTGTGTTTCAAGAGATGCGCCCAAGGAGGACAATGCACCGTCCGCCCAAAGGTGCAACGAATTTCCATGGACATGAGACCACCAGGTATTCTTTGCAGGCCCAAACCTCTTGAAGGAGGCACCAAACTCAGTACGTGCTCCAATTTCTAAGGGTGTAGGATATGCATGCAGTTTAAAAAGGTGTAAAATTGAGCACCGATGCCTGGGAGTGAAAAATAACAAAGGCAATCTCACAAATCAAAGACGTGTGGGCGGCTTCCATAAATTGAACAAGGAGAGGAGAGCAGGAAGCTGCTCAGGAGGCAACAATAGAAGCAAATGATCCCCTGATCAATGCAGAGAAAAGGTAGAATTTCTGCTTCAGGAAGGAGAAGCCTTTAGAAATGAGTCGGCAGCAGATTGTGAGACTCTTTGGCCCAGAAGGAAAAAAATGATGCAGCAGTGCTAAAGGATACCGAACTCTTTGTGGCAATTTTGAATCTTGTGATTCGGATTCTTGCGTCTAAACGACGACACTCTGATGAATATGAAGAGACTAGAGGAAGAACCAGAGTCTGACGGGAGGAATCCGACTGGATCCGGTCCCGGCGCTGATGGATTTCCTCCTCGTTGGCTCACAGCGATGGAGAAGCTCCAGCATGCTTTCCTCCAGGAGGTCAAATGAACAAATCGACACCACAGCCGACACTGTACAAACACGATGAGTCACGGCGCCGCGTCCTTTTACCAGTTTGGCTGTTTGTGGTCCGTCTGCGGAGGAGGTCGGCGTCGGCCGATGTGATGTTGAGGATGAAAAATAACCTTCTGTTCTGATGTCTTTTCACTTGTGTTTTCCTTTGTGTGTGTGTTTAAATAAATGTTATTGTGTTGGGATTCCAGTTGCAAGCTTCCCTCGCAAGCAGTAAGTCTTTGCATATCCATCCCAACCTTTGAAGATATCCTATTAATTGGGAAAGATGTTCTCAATAAACTTTGATACCATTGACAAATCCCCAAAAACATAGCTGTTTCTAGCGCTAGCATCCCCTTCCTGAACGCGCGATGGCCCACCTATAACCGCCAAGAGTGCAGCATGCAGCCCACGTTGCCAATATGAAAGCCATTTCTTCTTTATAAAAACACTTGAAAACCTTTCAGCTACAGATAAACCCATCTCTATTCATGAACCGGCGATAGACGTCGCGCACAACCTTTGCTAAAACAGACGTTTCTGTTCAGACGGCGGCAAATGGGCTGTAATTTTGTCATTTGTTCGGGGGGAGCGAGACAGAGACTGGCCTACAAATCCGTTTGATAGTGGTCTGCTTCTCTTCTCATTGACCTCTCTCCTCCCTCGTTCTGTGATCTATTGCTCTGGCCTGCCGTTTGAACAACTTTCATTGGTCGTGATTGTGTGCATTGGGCACACTTAATTCACGTGGAGGACGGCGTCGCCTCTATGGGGGGGTGGGTACAGTTTGTAGGTGTCCAAATCTGGTCAAACCAAGGTCACCTGACTCTTCATCCTGAACGCATCACCTCCTTATGATGAAGTGAAAGGACATTTGAAAATCTTTTGTTCTCTCGCCGTCCAATTAGATCGAGTAGATGGATTATGCTGCTGTTGCAGTAAGGCATTTGTGATGTAAATGAGTTCATCAAGGCTGGTTGGCATGACAACCGTTTCACCCCAAAAGAAGGTGAACTTGCGTTTCAGCCGTTGGTTCAGACGAGAACAGCTTTTGAAGACGGCGTAATCTTTTGAAAAACAATAACTCAGTGTTGCCACGTAAACGGGCAAAGGCTCAACTCCTGATAATGGTGATGTCGCAGCTCTGTTAAGGTTGCATCTTAATAAACATAAATGTTAGACTGCCAACTACTGGCCTGGCATGGGTATTGCAGCTTTTTCAGCCATTGTTGCAGATCTATGCAAACGGTGATAAAAAAAGAGCTTTGTTGAAATATAAAGAAAAAACTTGTCCTTGCAATAGCAGAAATTCTAGAAATCTGACAAAGAAATCTGACGACATCATTGCAAGACATAAGCCATGTACGTAGAACTACACCTTGCACAATGCAAACTCAATATTGACCCTTTGGTTTGTTGCCTCAGGGGGACAGAAGGGCAAGTTTGATTCTGCATAAAAGCCGTATGTCGCCGACCCACGTCAGCTCCAGTTAAAACGAACCAAAGATGTGTATTCATTCAGAATGGAGCCAGCTGATGGAAAACAAGTCGGCTGCGTTCAGATGGGCATCGTGGTTTTATATAGGTCAGTGGGCATAGCCGTCACAAAATATGACACGCATTCATCGCTTCTGTCTTCATACAATACAGGGACTCCAAAGCGACCGCCAGTCGAGCCGACGGTGAGTGAGTGTGTGCTGGTTTAAAGTTAGTTAAGATTAAACGAATAAATGAATTAATCCAAAGAAAAAGCTCCACCTGACCTCGGAGGTGGAGGAGACGTAGAACGAAAGGTTAATGAAGTCTCCCTGATGGAGATCATCTGCCTTTAGAATAAAAGTCTTGTATAAAGAAAGTAACTAACAGCTTTAACACAATCGTGTTTCAACTCTTTCAAGGTAAGACTTGCTGGTTATACTTTACGCACAAGCTAAGGCGACGTGAGATAAGCATAGCGCCGTTTCAACTGAAGATTACCTTGAATGGCTAAAAAAATGAAAAGCTTCCTTTAACACATGGAAAGGAGAAACCGCTCAGAGCGGTACATCCTTCAGAGATAATGCAACCAGCGTGAGGAACCCATTAGCGTGAAGCCTCAACGTCGTTCTCACACCCTGCCTCATTTCCACTCTGTTTCGTGCAGCGTGTTTGCGTGCGTTTGCTAAAGAGAAGAGACGCTCGCACAACACATCTGTCTTTGGCAGCTGCAAAAGTGGGTAATGGGTGATACGGGCTTCAAATGACCCTGGGCCTGAGGTTACTTTACCGTGTGCTCCACTGGATCCCGTGAAATGAAAATGCAGCTTTGCTTGTACAATCACACACACTTTCCCTGCAGAAGATGAGCGATGGTGACGGCGCCGCTTCACACAAACTGGAGTGTTGGGAGAGGATCCCTGTCAAACAGCTGGTGTGTGCAGCGAATCCAATTTTAGCTGCCTTTATCCAGCCGTGTTCCGGCGACACACGTGTTTGATGAGGCCAGTACAGTCATTATAGACGTGTTGGGAGAAATCTATTACAAAACTGGAACTTATGTTAACAGGACCTGAATTCATGCTGTATTTTCTGTCTACTCATCTGAGAACATTAATTCATTCATTCATTCGCAGTTTCTTCCTGTTCCATTTTGGAGGTTGTCGTAGTTTGGCCTAAGTTTTGCTATTTCTTCTATTGATCTATGACAGGGATGTCACTCATTCACGATGGCCACATCAGCATAATGTCTGTCCTCAAAGGGCCAGATGTAACTAATAAATGTAACTAAATGTAACTCAATGTAATGTAAAAACAAATGTAACTACTCCTTAATGTTCCTTAATACATAACTAAATTTATCATTTATTCAAATAACAAACATTACAAATATGTTTGTTACTATGTGATAACATAAATCCTTTTAATTTGTCAGGTTATTAAACCCACAGAACTCCATCAATCAAGGATCAAACTATCCAATGAATAAAGAAAATTAACATCAAACACAAGTTTTAACATTAATTTTGTTTAAAAAACGTTTCCGTCAGAGTTGAAATGGGCTTACTTATTGCATTGTGGGAAATGTAGTTTTTGGTCAAAGCACACTTTTGACCTATTTCTTTTTAGACACTCTGAACCTTTATGCTCTCGTGGGCCACATAAAATGATGTGGAGGGCCACATTTGACCCCCGGGCCTTGAGTTTGACATGTGGTGTATTCTGTAGGTCGGTTTTGGGGTGGAAGCACGTTACCTCATTTTCTGCACTTCCTTTCATGTTGGGTTCCCTTTCAGTTTTGCGGGTGACAAAACCCTGAAAACAAACCCCTGCTGTGAAGTTTTCTGTCATAACATTTCTCCATAAATCGAGTCTTTGATGTCCTCATTAGGACTTTGATGTCTCGAAATGGCTTTGATGTGGATTCAGGATTAGGGTCATGATAGTTTTACAGCCAGATTTTAGATTTCACAAACACGTTAAGACACAGAAATCAGTCCTGACAGCACAATAATCCAAGAACATACGAAATAAAACTCAAGAAATCAACTAAACACTTAAAAGACGACAGAAACCAGAAGACGGGAATGAAGCCAAGCCGAGACAAACACAAACCGACCTTGAGCTTGAACTCGAGCGTCGCGTCTAATGACTCGTGAAACGATCTAACACATCCTGGCTTGATGCTTTGACATGTTACACAAAGCGTGCAGTCATAAATATGATGTCACGCTCTGCTCATCGTGTTTTGGTTCTCGTGTTGAAGCCATAATAAAGATGACCTTTTGTTTCCTCCCATCCCGTCCTCTGTTTGGAGTCAAGCCTCACTAGACAACAATCACTGCTTTGTTTGCCCCGTTAAACGGTCGTACATCAGCCTCGCCGTTCAATCGCCCGACATGAATGTTGTTTATCCGTCGTCGTCCTTGGTTCCTCATCCGACCGTGTTTCTTTTTGTATTCTACATAGGAAAGTGCTGCAGATGAAGTGATCGCTGGTCGAAAAGCCGTCTTTTTCGCTCATTCTTTGGGTGTACGATTGCATTTCGACCCCCCACCACCGTGTAAACTGTGGCCTGCTGAATTAATGACAACAGTGTTCGTTCGCCATCAGACGGGTCTATTGTATCGCCACGGTTTGCTAAACACGCCACGCGGGGTGTTGCTTGTTTTCTTTCCTTGAAATATTCTGACATTATTCTGTGTAAATTATGCAGACGACTGAATTCTATTCATCCGTATATGCCTCCTTTCTGCTTATCCAGGCTGGGTGGGGGCAGCAGAATAACCCTCACACATTTGTCATTCATCACATTATGGTTAAGACAATTATAGGGAATTGGGATTGGCCCTAAGTGGGCGTCGCGTCGAGTAATGGTGAGATAATAGAGACCGTTTGAGTAATAGATCCAGGAATTGAAATGTTTTCTGAGGTTACAAAATGCCATTTATTAGTTAATAATAGTGATCAATAACGGGCTGATTTACTGCAGTGGAAGCTCATCACAGCGGGAGAATAAGATATCAGAGTTATGACATCATAAATTGTGTCAGAACCAGAACGATGGAGCCAAAATGGACACTGAGTGTTTGTAATCAGTGTTTTTCAGAAGGTAGGAGTAAATGTCACCAAGAAAGAAGTACGAGTGAGCAATTAGCATCAACAGCAGGAGGCATCATGGGAGAAAAGACAAAGAGAGCAAAGTAAAAAAAAAAAGTAAACCTCCTGCTCTATCATTAGTACTGAGTTCTCGCCTCAGGTACTTTGGTGATGTTTGGAATAATTGTTTCTACTTCAACATGCAGGGTTTAAAGTTTGAAGGATGAAGCTTGAGACTGGGCTGACGACTCTAAATTCAGGAAGTTCAAGATATGAAGACAGGTAAGGATAGAATAAGATAGGATGAGACAGGATAAGATAGGTTAGATTAAGACAGGATAGGACACAATAAGACAGGATAAGATAAGATAGGATACAATAAGACAGGATAAGATAAGATAGGATACAATAAGACAGGATAAGATAAGATAGGATACAATAAGACAGGATAAGATAAGATAGGATACAATAAGACAGGATAGGATAAGATAGGATACAATAAGACAGGATAAGATAAGATAGGATACAATAAGACAGGATAGGATAAGATAGGATACAATAAGACAGGATAGGACGAGATAGGATACAGTAAGACAGGATAAGATAAGATAGGATACAATAACACAGGATATGAAAGGATAGGATGGGATAGGATAGGATATATAGGATGAAATAGGAAATGTAGCATGTGTTACTGTTGGACGAAGCTTTGCCATACTCCAACATCTCTTCCCTTTATGAAGTTCTACCTCATATTGACATTAGATGTGAGTCACGGTGCAGGAAGGAGGAATATGGCACCACATGACCCAAATAAAAAAAATGTCTCAGCTGATGATTCAACTTCCCCATATAAAACAAACAAACAGGAAGTGTGGAGATAAGAACGAGGGAGAGGGATGGAGAGGGAGAAGGTTCAGGCCGGGTCAGAGGAAGAGAGAATTAGAGGATAGAAAAAGTCATCAGGAGATGAAACAAACAACAACAGACACTCATCCTCAACCCGACTCGTCTAATGGAAGTCAGTCCGTTGTGACCACAAGCATGGAATTGATGAGCGAGGCTAAAAAGGGCATGCATCAGAAAAAGATAGGGGAACTTTTTGCTTAGAGGAAGACATCTCACATTTCTGGAGTGCAGGGGTCCTTCTGTTATATGACCCTAGTTTCCCCCCTCCCTCTCTAAAACAGTCAATACTAGAGGCACCACTGCCTGTTGTTGGAAAGACTTTGTGTTGGGAAGGTTCAGAACTTTAGATCTCGAAGGCTTGTCCAGATGGGCGGGGACAAGCAGCAGCTCGATGAAGAGCCAATATGTGAGGTACCCTGGATACCAACATGTCATCAGCATCCGCATCCACGTGTCTCTACGATCTGTTATTTCCCACAACACACACTTGCCCTTTGAAAAACACATCTGCTCAAGGTTTCAGCTGTCGGCCTTCAATGGTTGGAGATGATGCGGCGGCTAGAAATGGAAATTGCAGAATAGAGTGTGTCGTGTCTTTGATGGGTGGCTTGAATAAAGGAACATCACTGGTTTTGGTTCTTTAATTAATAAACGATTTTAACTTGCATAGCAAACAACGCCAGCTGAATTTGTTGCAGGAGATTTACTAGCACAGATAAAAATAATTTCTGTTTACCGTCAGGGATGTGCGTGAGTGTTTTTGGACCTTTTTTCGTTTGCCTTCTTGCTTTACGTCACATTCTATGTGTGTTATTATTCTGACACTGGTTGTTAGCGACCGCCTGGAGTTTTGGCTTACGGTCCCGCTTCTGACGGGGGCCGCTCGGTGACTCACAGTTTACCTCAGACCCCTCGTGTTCAACCTACCATGCATTTTACACACAGTGTACACACTGGCGTGCATCGTGGGAAGAAGAGGCCTTCGATCAAACCTTGAACATAACAGTTAACAATTCTCCTGTTAAATCCTGGATGCTTGAAAAATAACCGCCACGTCCGCCTAGAGCGACATCCTTCTATATGGAGATTTGGCAGCTTCAGATGGGGTGTATAATTTTAAATTTGGATGTTTCTGCGGTGTGAATGCATCACGCGTTATTGGTGGGTGGTGCAAAGACTTTGCAAAGGTTTGCAGCGACTGACGGAAGCACGAGAAGCAACACTTCTGGTTGCTTTCTGTTGCTCATGTGAACAAACACGGGATTAGACCCTAGAAGTTAAAACGCTATTTAATTCCTTTGTAAATATGTATGTTTGTTTAATCTAATCTTTTTCCGTTTTTGTAAATATTTATGTATGACTATATACGTTTGAGATTATTATGGGTAGGTTTACATAAACTTGTGCTTCACCATACTCCTTTTTGGACATGTGAATCATTGTTTTAACCATTTTTATTGTTGTTTTGTCTACTTTCAAATGGTCTTGCTTGTTTTTCTGTAGTCTTTTTTATTGTTTTACCACCACATGTACAAAATTAAAAAAGTATTCATTCAAAACTTTACCAGCCCAAACTGTTCCTAAAAATACTGTAAAAACTGCATGAGTTTAGTTTGTAGAGGTAAAGCAACCAACATATAGAAGACAAAAGCAACGCAAGATCAGAGATTAGCTGTAAAAATGTACTCGATATCAATCGAGAACATCTTTTGTTTTTTGTCCTTCAGCGATATTATCACTTTTTTTTTTTTTTTTGGGCTGTACTGGAATGAATGTCTGTCAGTCTGTCTCCTTCAAACTCGTCACATGATTCTCTGGTCGACGTGGTTTGAACCAACAAGGAAGAAGACGTGGAGCAGAATGAGACTGATTAAGTATGAATGCCTCGAACTAATAACAACACTGCCTTTAAAAGACTAACACTACCGTCAACGCTTCCTCTAATTAAACCCATTATCTACTTTATGAAAGCAGTGGTTGTTTCTGTAAGTGTGTGTTTCCACATTAGACAGGCCGTATTTTTCTTCCTATTGCACAGACATCGATCGTAGCTGGCTTCCTGTCGTGTGTTTGGTTTTGGGTTTTATTGTCGGTAATGATAGCTCAAACTCTGATATAATGACAAAGCGGATCGACTCCCAAATCCGTTAGACTTTACTGTGAATTTCCTGACGTAACCTGCAGTCACACAAAAACAATCGTTGGCTAAATGACACGCTGCTCTTGGACGCAACACGTGGTCACGACTGGAGTCGGTAAATGTTACCTGATTATCAGCGCAGATAAAAGCTGGTTATTCCATTGTGTTGACCTGCATTTTCTGTTTCCTACAATTACAGAGAGAGGAGAAACATTTTGAATCCCCTTCTATCTACGATGCACATTCAATATCTCTTCTATATATGAATATAAGAACGATTTAACGATTTACTTCTGGACTTCCTGTTGCGTTCAAACACGAATCTGAAACATGTAACTTCGCACCAACGTTATTGACACGGCTATTTTTGCAGCGTGACAGCGAAGCACTCGCTGCATGATTCAACAAAGTATGTCAAAGATATGAGATGAGGGAACCGGTTTCTGCTAGTACGCTATGCACACACACACACACACACACACACACACACACACACACACTCACACACACGCAGCAGACTCAAAATTACACCCGCAGGCCCTTCCATGATCGGTAAACAGTGTCTTGTGTACACAGTTCGGACCAATATGTTTCAGCGACCCTACTTAGTTACTCCCGTTTCAGCGTCGGTTTGCATGTGAGCGCTAACGAATGTTAGCTCATCACGGAATGAATGAATGAACGAATGAACGAACGAACGAACGAACGAATGCATGAATGAATGCCAGTTGCAGAGGTTTCAAGAGCTGTTCTTGCACCCAGCGGTGGAAACGAAACAGAAGCAACAGTTGTGGATGGACGTTTTAAACTTTATTAATGGGGAGCGCCGCTTCATATATCTCCATGATGCTTCGTACGCTTCTATGAAACAACATGTGCTTTCTCTTGTTGAGAAGGCAATTTATTCCTGATAAATAATTCACAAAGTTATGATAATGATCTCAGTTATGCAATCTACAAATTCCATTAGGCGGCACAGCAGATTATTCAAACCTGTCAGAACAAAATGAGGGAAAAGAAGCCACTAATTGGCTGGTTAGAACCCCCTCCTGGACTCCAAGAACCCCCCACCCCCCACCACCCCAAAGACGTCCAGGAAACTAATGAGGAAATGAAACTTGCAAATCTCAACAGTTCACTCAACAGGTTCCTTGACCCTTGACCTTGCAGAAACGACTGGATGTGGCTGCAGCGGAGCTACTCACAGAGGAGGACGGGTCATTCACGCTGGGAGGGGGGGCGGAGGCCAGGAGGAGGGAGGGGGGGGAGCAGACTCCTGCCAGTCTGCTCGGGTTTCCCTCGTCTTCCAGGTGTCAGCCGATCGGAGGTAAATCCACAAGATGCGCTGGTGATGCACAGGCGGGGCAGAAAGGACCGACCCCACCCCCAGGAGAGACCCTTGGATGGCAGGAACTTCTGCCCCTCCCCTCTGCCCTGAGCTGCAAGCTGCCTGACCGGCCAGATAACCGAGGGAGGGGGGGGGCGAGGACTGACACAGAGACACACTGGAGACAGCTCAGTGGAGGAAGGACAGCAGCTCACAGGCTTTTATAAGCACCCTGAAGCTCCGCCCCCTCTAATCTCCGACTCAGGCCGGCCCCCGTTGCCGCGGCAACAGCCAATCACAGCTTGGTGTGGCACAAGCCTCCTCCTCCCTCCTCTTCCACCCGGCGAGGCTGTGACAGCGTGTGTGTGGAAGCGAATGTATAGAGAAGTGTGTGTGTGTGTGTGTGTGTGTGTGTGTGTGTGTGTGTGTGTGTGTGTGTGTGTGTGTGTGTGTGTGTGTGTGTGTGTGTGTGTGTGTGTGTGTGAGGGTGGATGAGTGCACATATCTGCGTATTTGCTCATGTATGGAAGCGTGAAAATGTACATGTACCGCAGCGTGTCCCATGATTTGTGTGTGTGTGTGTGTGTGTGTGTGTGTGTGTGTGTGTGTGTGTGTGTGTGTTTGCATTGCATCTGCCAGCTGTGGAGATGTCTCCGTCAGGAATAGAATCTGGTTTGATGGGAACGTTTCTGTTAGTCATTCCATTGGAGCGGCGGTTTGAAGGCAAACAGCAGCTGATACAAACGGACACACACACACACACACACACACACACACACACACACACACACACACACACACACACACACACACACACACACACACACCTGTGTTTGCGTGACGGGTTCAAAGGGAAGTCGGTTCGGCTTCAGAGGAATCAGTGTCACGAACTTCACCTGATGGTTCAAGAGAAAGTGACAACAGGTGTGATGGAGGCGGGGCAGAGGGAGGGGGCGGGGCAGGGGGCGGGGCAAAGGCTGCTTGTAAGTCTGGAACTTGAGATCCTGCAGGTGTGTGTGTGTGTGTGTGTGTGTGTTTGCACCGTGGCTTTGTTTTTTCAACAGCAAGAATCAGTCGAGCGAAACACACACACACACACACACACACACACACACACACACACACACACACACACACGGGGACATAATGTACCACACAAAGTCTTTATAAAAATGTAAATCTATGCTGGGGAGCTGCTGGCACCAGGAAGGCTGTTTCATATTTGGTGAGCAAACATGGAGCCTCTCTTTCTCGGTATACACACACACACACACACACACACACACACACACACACACACACACACACACTGAAACACAACTGAATAGACAAACAGAACTTTTCAAAATGAAACTGTCTGACTGCAAAATGACTCCGACAAACTTTTTTCCGCTGAAGCCGACCTTCATATTTCATCTAAACCACTCAGAAGGCAGAAATTAATTTAATTAAGTCATACATAAACATGTCTGTCATAGTCGCATGTCTGAACAAACACACACACACACACACACAGTTTGATTTTTTTTTTCCAATGTCACATTAAAAATCAGTCATGCAGATGAGATTTTTTTCATCGGTGGGGGGTTGTTGGTGGGGGGGTGGAGGGTGGAGAGAGTGGGGTTCCCTCTCCGCTGGGCCGTGGAGCTGCAGATAGACCTGCTCCCAGCAGGAGGATGGATGCACCTCCTCTTCCCTCTTCCTCCTGCTGAGGCTTCTATTCGCTCCCAGCAGCTGCTCCGTCTTTGATAGAGACAGCAGGGATATTTTCAGTTTCTGCATCTCTGACATTTGCTTTGGCTCGGGGTGAAATTTAAATGTCAGAGCGGTTTCCACACTGAACTCTTTTCTGTTACATCCCACCGGCGTGAGGCGGGCCCAGCCTCTCTGAGACGGACCGGACCGTAGATGGAGGACCGATGACTTCTACGCCGGCAGTGGATTCATAAAAGAAATGAATTGAACATAACCACACACACACACACACACACACACACACACACACACACACCCTTAGATATCACATGTTATGAAAACATCTAGTAAAACACACACATCAACGTGAAACACTCAGACATCAAACACGCCTGACATCGTTTTACGTCCCAACGGCCAATTGGTTCTGGTAAAAAGGTTTAGAGCAGACATCCGTCCATCCATCCATCCATCCATCCATCTATCCATCTATCCATCTATCTATCCATCTATCCATCTTTTTATGTGCCGCGAGGCAAAAGCAAAGCCAGGACCCCGGATGCAGTTTCTTAAGCACAAAGTAACAACGGAAAATCACCTTCAAAAAAGGACCTAACTAACAAAGTAACAACAGAATCATCTGAGAAATAATTCTAGCTAACAAAGTCACAACGGAAAATCACTTTACTCAGGGAAATACTGGTGGAGACACAAAAAACAGGAGGATCACTGGAAACAAAAGAGGAGAGTAGAAGTTTATTGATCCCTTAAGGAGGTTCCGTCAGGGAAATTAACTTCTCTGTCGCATTACACATAGCACAGTGAGTACACAAAAACACCGAAAAAAAAAAGCACACAAAAAGCACCAGCACATAGAAAGTAGTACCAATACCAAATGGAAAGAGTAATAAATAACCCATCAAGAATATACAAATAAAAAAACATAGACATAAATAAACAGGCTAATAAACATCTATCTATCTATCTATCTATCTATCTATCTATCTATCTATCTATCTATCTATCTATCTATCTATCTATCTATCTATCTATCTATCTATCTACCTATCTATCTATCTATCTATCTATCTATCTATCTATCTATCTATCTATCTATCTATCTATCTATCTATCTATCTATCTATCTATCTATCTGTCTATCTGTCTATCTATCTACTATCTATCCATCTATCTATCTATCTATCTATCTATATATCTATCTATCTATCTATCTATCTATCTATCTATCTATCTATCTGTCTATCTGTCTATCTATCTACTATCTATCCATCTATCTATCTATCTATCTATCTATCTATCTATCTATCTATCTATCTATCTATCTATCTATCTATCTATCTATCTATCTATCTATCTACTATCTATCTATCTATCTATCTATCTATCTATCTATCTATCTATCTATCTATCTACTATCTATCTATCTATCTATCTATCTATCTATCTATCTATCTATCTATCTGTCTATCTGTCTATCTATCTACTATCTATCCATCTATCTATCTATCTATCTATCTATCTATCTATCTATCTATCTATCTATCTATCTATCTATCTATCTATCTATCTATCTACTATCTATCTATCTATCTATCTATCTATCTATCTATCTATCTATCTATCTATCTATCTATCTACTATCTATCTATCTATCTATCTATCTATCTATCTATCTACTATCTATCTATCTATCTATCTATCTATCTATCTATCTATCTATCTATCTATCTATCTATCTATCTATCTATCTATCTATCTATCTATCTATCTATCTATCTATCTATCTATCTATTGCCATGCATTGATCCCTCTGAGCCACCGTAGTTTCCTCTGAATGACAAACATCCCAGATGGAATGTTTACAGAACGCCACTCAAATAAAAGGTAGAAATCACCTGAAGGCTGGAGGAACGTGACTCCTGACTGATGTTCCATCGCTCCGGAGGTCAGCTCTTCTTCCAGCATCTTCACTTGTTCTTTCAGCGAAAAGGAAATTACAATCAGTGTGTGTGTGTGTGTGTGTGTGTGTGTGTGTGTCCATTTACTAAGTCAATTTTCATAATGAATAATGCAATCCCGGTTTTTCCAGGCGCAGAGATGAAAGCAGAAGCAGTGGCGGCGCAGAGAGATGGCTACAAAGACAAGGAGAACAAATGGCGTTAATAAAGAGGGGACAGACGGCCGACGGCTCGGGTTCGAGCGGCGTGTGGAGCCGACGACGGTTAAACGCCCGTTTGGTCCCGCGGACGCTGTCCAGACAGAAAGAAGGGGTGAGAAGAAGAATAAAGGAGTTTAATCCACTAGAGGGAGGTCATCCAGACACGGGATGGATGATGGATGGATGGATGGATGGATGCATGATGGATGGATGGATGCATGATGGATGGATGGATGGATGCATGATGGATAGATGGATGTATGATGGATGGATGCATGATGGATAGATGGCTGTATGGATGGATGTATGGATGGATGTATGGATCGCAGCAGAGGCGTTCACTGTCACGATGCAGCTTCCGTTAATTACAGTTGTGGGTGAACTGACTTCTAAATATGTAACCCCCCCCCCCCCACTGACAGACACCTGATCATCATCATGATCACGATCATCACACACACACACACACACACACACACACACACACACACACAAATAAAAAAAAACAAGAGCTTTTATTTCCTTCATCCTCACAGGTCAGTTATTTATGTTTATTTTTTATTATTCATATTTATTATTTATTATATATTATTTCTTGATTATATATATTATTTACATTTACCTGCTCTTTATTTTTTGTTGTTTTACGTTCGTTTCTTGTTTTCATTTGTCTGTGCGTTGTTTTAGATTTGTTTGTTGTTTTATGCTTGTTTGTTTTGTATTTGTTTGTTATTGTAGATTTGTTTGTTTGTTGTTTTACTTTTTTTTTTTTTTCAAAATTTGTTTCTTTGTTGTTTTACACTTGTTTATTTACTTGGGTTTCTAGGGGTTCTGACGGGTTCTTAGAGGTGCACTTCATTCAAATGTGGTTCAAATGATGGACGGTGTTCACGTGGGGCGCGCAGCATCAGGACCACTCCCCCCCCCCCACCCAGGATGCTGCAGGTGTCTTTGATGAGCCTGTTGCTGTTGGGTTATTATGTCCCTGCTTTCAGGCTGCAGGCGGCTTAAACCTCTCAGCTCTCGGTGGTTTTTAAGCGGCAGCGCGCAGAGGAACGGAGGGGGGGGGGGGGATGTCTGGCGGCTGCATCTGACTCCTTTCAAGGACAGGTGCCTGGGTGGTGGGGAGGGAAGGGGGAAGCGGCGGGAGGAGCGCTGATGGACAGCGGGCGGCGCGGGGAGGCCCGCCGGAGGGGGGAGAGCGATGATAGAGACGGATGAGAGGAGCTGGAAGAGAAGGATGGAAGTGAGGTTTTATTGTCGACGCTTCTGGGATGATTTAAGACCGACTTGAAGATGGGGGGTGGGGGGGGGTGGGGTGAAATGAATTATTAATTATCATATTAAAACATTGTAATGCTCACTCTGGTCGCCACTAAGCCTGTTCAGAGGCGATTTTCTTGTACTAGTACACGTTGTTCTCCCGTTTGTGTACAGATTAAACACTGCGTTCATTAGCCATCAAATGTTGGATCGACTTTAAGCCCCCGGAGCCCGAATTAACATCATGTCTGTAAAGAGAGAAGAGCGGGTTTTCCTGCTATGTTGGAAAAACGCGCTTCTAAAGAAGTTAAATAAGTTCCGGAGCGCGGATCGAGACCAAAAAGTCGTTTTAAAAGCTTCAGGTAGTGTGTTTGTATAAATATTAGAATATTCTGTCTCCTTCCTGCATCAGGTTGTAGGTTCAAATAAAGATTAACCCTTCACGGACTCGCTTCTCCCCACCTGTTTTTCCAAGCTACAGTTTTTTGTTTTTTTTTACAGCCTTTATCTTCTCTTCAGCTCAAAAAACGCTGAAGGTGTGTGTGTGTGTGTGTGTGTGTGTGTGTGTGTGTGTGTGTGTGTGTGTGTGTGTGTGTGTGTGTGTGTGTGTGTGTGTCTGTCATAAAATTAACGCGCAAAACACGTGTGGCTGATCCTTCAACCAATTAAACCTGAACTCATCCTGAAGAGGGACTGAATCCGGCGGAGCGCGTCGCCGCTGGAGCGCACAGGTGCGTGTTGGCGCTCCCTTCCAACCTACACCCCCTCCCCATAGAAGCCTATTCTGGGCTGTTTTGTCACTTCTCGTCCCTCTTCTGGCTCCCGCCGGCTCTCCCTCTGCTCGTCGGCTGGCAGGTGAGGAGAGTCGAGGAGGACCCGGCGAGAGGAATCATAAACAGATGGTGTGGAGGAACTAAGAGGGATGGAAATGAGTGCGCCAAAAATAAATCTCAAGTGCGCGTCGTGCTGCAGGATGTTGTTTAAATGCGCATTTGGATTGCGAGGTTTTTTTTTTTTTTTTTTTGTTAATGGCTGTGCGTACACGACGGGGCCGCCTACCTCTTATGCGTTAGTCACTATTATGGTAAGACAATTCTTCTTTCACTGCAAACAACAACAGCATCATCCGCACACGGGATGACCGTCTGCGTCCCGTTGCACATCCTGGTGCGCCATTTCCACCGAGCGCGGAAAACAAAACAAAAAAAAAAAGCAACAGGTGTTTGTTTGCGTTGAAGTGATGATGAAGGCCCCCTTGATGAAGATGAAGTGGCAGGAACATCAGGAGGTGGAGGCGTATGCTTTCCTGTAACCATGACAACGAGGCGGCCGATTATCCCAGATTCCAGCTGCATGTTATAGAAAGTGGTTGATGACGTCACGGAGAGCAAAATGTTCCGTCATGAAAAAAAAGCAGTCGAGTCTTTCCACGCGGTTCCTGCCTCTGGTGTCCAGCAGGGGGCAGTGTTTGGATTATTTCAAATCAGGAGTATAATTCTGTCATTCTGTGATAAATTATTTACCTTTTTTAAAAAGGTAAATAATATATCTTTTTTATATCTTTTTTCCATTTCGAATTGCAAGAGGCTGATAAATACTTTCAGGCGTTGTTTTATATTAATGCTGCTTCTCTTTCTGTGTTATGAAAGGAATCCCAGCTGTATTTGTTTGCTTTGGTTTTAAGGTGCTGTCTTATAATTAAAGTCTATATATAAAAGCTTTATCCAGCTTGCATCAATAATAGAAGGTACAAGCCTGCTGCTGTTGGTAGTGGCTGTAATCGAATCGGAGCACCTTTGCTCACTAGAAACACAATTAAAATGTGAAGATGTGGAGTTATGAATTAAACGAGAGGTCACATCCCTCCTGCTCTCCTCTGCAGTCGATATCTCTGTGGGGATTTTAATTCTGCAATCGACTGCGCCGGAAATTTCAGACGGTTTTGTTCAATGTGAGAAATCGAGTTGGCCTTTGAATACCCAGAGTCCATGACACGGTTATAATTCACACGCAGAGCGGACACCGTCCACAAATGATACCAAAATAATGAAGTAAGAAATTAAATCAGCAACAATGTCCAAAAACACAATATCTGGTGATAATTACAGGGCAATTTCTGAATGATCTTTGGTCTGATTTGATGGAATAATGAGTTTTTATTAATGAGAACACAGTTTTAGACATCTATGCTTTTATAATAAACTTTTTTTTTAGGTTAATTT
Organism: Antennarius maculatus; assembly: GCA_013358685.1. Taxonomy (NCBI): domain Eukaryota; kingdom Metazoa; phylum Chordata; class Actinopteri; order Lophiiformes; family Antennariidae; genus Antennarius; species Antennarius maculatus. The sequence goes on along the minus strand of CM023609.1, from coordinate 24,258,628 downwards.
TCCTCATTATTTGCATCTATTATAATAAACGTCTGATGAAACTTGGCAGAAAGGATCAATGATTCATTCAGAAGGAAGACTTTTTCTGGATCTGATCCCGATTTGAAACGTCAACCACATTTCTGGATTTTTTTTTTTTTTTTTCATTGCCTCAATTAGACCAAATAAAGTTCAAACCTTTCTTAATCAATCCTGCAAATATACTGCCACAAGCTACCAACGTGCTGCATTGGATCAGCTCCTCTGGTCTGGGTGGGATGGAAAATAATGGAAAATAATGACCTCATTCCGTTTATTAAAAAAAAGGATGAAATAAATGTGATGCTGTGTTTCGATCACTGGGTGGCAGCAAGGATCTGCTGATCCCAGATCTCTGCTCCCACTAGAACTTCCCCTCACATGAATTTAGATCTCAGGTGTGAAAGTTTAATCAATAAAGCATCAGATATGTTTTCTAATTTACTGGTTTTACTATAGGGATACGACATCCCGGAATAAAATCCCCATTGCTTCTTTATTGCGAGACAATCCATTGGTATTCCTGAGATCAGCCAGTCGTTCTCAGAGGACTGTGGGTAGATTGGACGGCTCAAATTTAAACCAACACCTAGAATTGTAATGAATGGAATGAGCAATAAAGTGCAATGGATTCCAGTCCGTTTGGACCGGGTTGATGTTAGCCTGCTCTTAGCCCTGCCATCATTCATCAGTGAGAAGCTCTGCAGTCGATTCAAAGAAGAACAAAGACGTCATCCAGCAGAGACGCGTCACACCTGGCTAAACATCTGCTGTAACACAGGTAGATCGTCATGGTAACAGGAGTTTTAACCTGCAGGAATCACATTGAGGATAGACAAAAGGGCTGTAGGCGTGATTTGGAGACCTAAACAATCCCATTCAGCATTTTCACAGTTGAAGATCCCTGAACTTTTACTCTGAAGTTCTCTTCCTGTCAACATCTTATGGTTAAACTTGTATCTGAACAAAGTTTTGCTTCTTCTTGGAAGACTATACGAACCACCTGACCTTCACACCTTTACTACCTGTCTGCCGGCGTAAAGGGCGGCGGCTTTGATCGATGGTACAGGATGGCTGTGGCGTCCAACGAGCCTTTTAGCTCAGTAAAGTCTCGGACCAGCTCTGGGAAGGCACTGGGAACGATGGATTTGAAGGGATCCTTCAGATAAACATTTTAAATTGTGCAGTACTAATTTTAGATCGGTTCCCTTGGGGTAAAAAAGGCAAATCGCCCACGTCAAGAACTCGTATGGGTCCTGCTTCCTTATTCCGTTCAAGCTTTCTGTGTTTTTTTATTCTCTCTTTTTTTTTTTTTTTTTTTTAAGAGAAGAAAGCAACCTTTGAGCTGGTAAATGCCTCTAAAATATTCCATGAGGAACATCAAAAACGGCTCTCACACTTGAGGGAATCCATTTCCTCAGAATCCTCGCCCGTCTCTAACCCGCCGATCGACTCGCATCCGTCCGTCCAACGTCATCTACAAACAAGACGAGGTCACAGAGAACCTCCTTCTTATCTCTGCCCTCTGCTTGTCCTGCTGCCTCCGCCAAGGAAGACGTGTTCAGGATTACATTAAATAGAAAAAAACTACAAACTGCTGATGGATTTCCATGAAACTTGGTGGGAGAATGGGCCTCAAAGGACTCTAAACTGCATTTCTTGAATGAAAAGGTTCCATACGCATAAAATTAATCATAATAATAACACATGATGTTTGATTAGACCGCCAAAGGCAACTCATTCTGTATTATTTTAGCCTAAAAATGTTTTACGAATGCCAACATTCCTCAACTGCAACACAATCCTGGTTTTCATACGGAGGAATCGCAAATTAAATATGCAAATATGAATAAATCCAGGCTTATCTTTGGAAGTTTTCCAGGCATGAACAACTGGGAAAAGACCCTAAGGAAGATCCAGAACCCCGGAGGGATTACCGATCTCATCTAGCCTGGGAAGGCCTCTGGATCCCTGAGGAGGAGCTGGAATACGTTGCTATAGGGAGAGGGATGTCTCAGCCGGCTGCCACCAGGACCTAATCCCAGATAAGTAGAAGAAAGACGCTGGATTGATGGACGGCTATAAATCCAGGATATGGATATAAATCCAGCGTAAGTGGTTTGCTCAAATTGTAGGTCATGTTTGAGTAGGATTTTTGAAGTATGAAATTCTTTGCCGAGACTATCTGAAACCGACCCTGAAAGAGAAAATGCTGTTACCTTTATTTTATTTTTTTTTAAAACATTCACATTTTAAAGAAGCCCTCATCAAAGTTACTCTATTATGTCCTGTCAGTGAAATTTCTCAAATTTATCAGTCTCAATTTGCTGCTGTTGCCATGTGGGCGCTGTCATCTAGGTTGTGTTCTAATCAGCTGGTCACAACCGTCCAATCGCACGTCGACACTCCTTGGATGTCGGCCTATCGTCTCGCTGCTTTAAACACAATTCTTTCTGTATCTCTAGTTGTGTTTTTATAGGCATCGTCCACCTCCACATCAACCGCTCTTTGCATATTCACTTGCATTGTTCAAACTCTGCCGCATCATCAGCCACCGCCACCACCAGTGTCTGGTAGCCATGGGATTGTTTATCTCGCTGACGCCCATTAATCCTAATTTCCCTGACGAGTCGAAGCCACCAGACTTTTTGGTAAACTTCTGACATGAAGTCACGGAAGAATCTTCCGGGGCGACAATTCGAAGAAATCGGCGACGCCCAACCGCAAACTTTACGTCACCGATTCGACGAGAGACGAGAAAAAAAAACGCTGTTCGCCATGAATATGGAGGAGATGACTTTTTTTTGTGCTTGTTTTCACAGTTCTGAGATCTTGGTAACTTAAAACTTTGATTTCATAACCCGCCCCCTCACCTCACACACAAACACACACACACACACGCGCGCACACACACACACACACACACACACCAGAGCCCAGAGGGAAACAACAGGATGCTGGAGAACGCTGCATTTGCAACTGGAGCAGACACAGTTCACCGGTAAGACTTTCCCTCCAAATCCTTCAATTGAATTCCTCCCTCACACGGAAGGGAAGATGCTATTCCCTTTCCAGCCCCGACATCCCAGAGCAAAGCGCTTGCCTCAGCTGTTTGTGCTCACCAATACATTACATCCGTGAATTTCTGTAAAAGGAAAACTACGGAGCTTGCTTTATGGTAACGTTCGTCAATCGTGATGCAAAGAAATAAATAAATTCCGAGCGGAATGATTGCGCGAATCGTGGTGATCGGGGATCCTGCAGCCACCTGTCAAATTATTCTTCTACTAAATGAGCAGGTGATGCAGAAATCTCTCCTTTCCTTTTGTGTTTAAAAGACAAAGAGGATTTGGATTGTCTCCATGTAAACAGCAGTTTGTTAATGGAACGAAACACCCTCCTGCCTCTGCACAACACCGACTCACTGAAAGGCTTTTAAATAATGCAGGCAAATCAAGGGTCTCCCAGAAGTCTCGTTAAAAGTTGGTGTTAAAGCTCGTTTTTTTTTTTTTTGTTGTTGTTGTTGTTGTTTTTTTTCCTGTGTGTGTGTTTGTGTGTGTGTGTGTGTGTATGTGTTTTGTTTGCGAAGTATTTTCAGTCAAGTCTCGTCTAGGTACAAATAAATTCATCATCTGGATTCTTGCAGCTCCGTGCAATTCCTCCTGGCCGGTGTGTGGAGACGATACAGTAACTGCAGTGGGGTTCACTAATAGGACAGCAGCTGCCGCAAGTGGAAGTGATAATACACACCAGGAATGGGCTCAGTGCTGCTGAGGAGAAGGAAACACGCCGTTATCTATAATTCAACAGTAATGCTTGGTTTTCTATCCCCTTTTCATCGTCCCGGTATCCGGCGGCCGCGTCACCTGTTCAAGACCGGCATTTCCCCTCCGTGTCATTCGGTGGCGGCGTTGAGGTGACCTGATATAAATTGAGTGATGTCATCGATTATGTGCGTTCGCCTTTCATCGAATGGGGATGTAATAGAGGAGAGAGGAAGATGCTAGTGGTAACTCTGCGCCGCCGCCGCCGCAGGAGGATGGAGGGATGGATAGACAGATGGTGTTGCTGCACAGGAGTCTGGCCTAATGTGGTTAAGTTCAGCCCTCATCACCGCTGGCAGCGTTTTGGCACAATGTAAGCAGACAGAAGAAAGTAAACACAGTTAAAGCCTGACGATGTTTATTATAAATTTCAACAAAACGTCGGCGGCGTCGACTTCGGCCAACGAACGGCACGACGAAGGTTCGCTTGAGCTTCGATCGTTCGCTTTGCGAGGATATATTAATCCGTCCTTGGTGCAGATTAGCAGGTTTTCTTCATTGTGTGTGTGTGTGTGTGTGTGTGTGTGTGTGTGTGTGGCAGTCATCCAGCTCCACCCCTGATTGCATCAGCCCGCTCACCTGTTCCTCATCTGCTCATCATCCTGCGGTATTTAAACTCCATTTCTCCTGCCATTCATCACCCAAACCCTTCAGCCGCCTCTCGCTGCACACACGTCCTTTAACTCCTGGGGTAATATCCTTCTAGAATGTCTTGGAATTCTATATTTTGTGTTTGCTTCCAACTAAATTCATTTATTCTGAAATGTTAAGCTGACATGGGAAATATTTTGGTAGTCGATGATGCAGATGAGTCGAACTTGAGATGCAGGCTGACCCAGAAACAAACAAACAAGCAAAAAAAGTGCCGTTACTACAGAAAGACTTGGGACCGTCTGGGTTTTTTTTAGTCAATTGGGACCCGGATGCAGATAACCGGGATGAGCGAGGAAGGTCAGGAGAGGTCAGACGGTGAAGTACGGCGAGTTCTGGAGTAATCCGGAGGCTGGAGGCAGGAAAGAAGGAAAAAGACGAGGGAATAAACGACATGAGGAGATAAACTCTCCACTGAGTGGTCGGGAGAGTCTGGAACTGAAGAGCTGATAGAAGACAGGTGTGCAGATCTCCCAGGTGGACGAATTAGGACACAACGGCAACATGTGGTGGTGGTGGTGGTGGTGTGGGGGTGGGGGGTGTTGAGGGGGGAGGCTGAAGGGCAACGCAAGGGAGGAAACCTTTCCATTCATGAATTAAATCATCGTACATTCTGTTTGCTTCACCAGTGACTTTACGGGGTTTGGAGGTTCTGATTAAAACGGCCCAGTTGAGGTCAGGAGGTGAAGAACACGGTGATTAAATGACCGACACAGTGGTTATTCTTTAAAGGAGAGGCGCTCCGGCACGATAAAGGCCAAATAAGGCAGCAGTAGTAAAAGCAAAGTCGATCAGATAAAGCAATCAAGTAAATGACGATGGTAAAACTGGGAAATTGGACAATGATGCATCGTAGTGAGAATAGGAGTCGAGGGAAGCCCTGTTTGACCTCAGGACAGGGTCATGAGGTCAAATATTCAGGATTGTATTTTCTTCTACGGCATGCAAAATCAGAATTTTGTCAAAATAATGTTAAAAATGCACAAAAGAGAGATAAAAAAGCATCAGAAGCATCAGATTCATTCCTTATATGGACACATCTCCGGCGCCAAAGCACTTAAAGAGCCATCTGGCCATCTGATGAATCCTGTTTTCAGTCTCTTTTAACTCTTGAGGGAAATATCCAGCTTTTAAAACTTCCACTATGTTGGCAAGCTAATTGCTAAGCGAGACTGTCAAGAGAAAAGCCGGATAATCTCTGCGTGAATTCTCTACGTTCATCGCTACCTTTTTAAAAACGTTCTTTTCACGAGTTTCTGGGACATTTTTTTACTTTTTGACACCTTTTCTGCGATGCAAAAAAACCCCAGCCGCTAACAAACAACGGCTGACCTCTAAAGAAGACGGAGACTCGGAGTCGTCGTGACAACAAGCCATTATCTTCTCCCTCTTTCAGTTAACCTTTCCTGCCTAAGTAATTCTGCCCTACGTCTGATTTATACACAATCAGCGTGTCAATTCAGCTTACGATACAAACTGTCAAAACATATTGAACCAATTTCTGACGAGGGGGAGGTCATGTTTTATCACCCACATTAAAGGGGATCATTTCCTGCCAGAAAAAACGAGCGCCGCCGTAGCCGTCGGTACAGATTGCTGCTGTATGTGTCTGGAGGCGCAGTTCGCTATCACCAGATAGCAGATATTTATAGCTCTCCACCAGCTCAATTTCCTCGCCTTCGATTACAGTGGGCGGTAATCCTCTAAAACTTATTGCTCCGTCCTTAGTTTTCAAAAATGTTCAAGTCGAGACGACACAAAGTCACCACGAGTAACCGCAATCCATCCATACGCTAATCGGTTTTATCACGTGCTAATTTAAAAGTATTCCTGTCATCAACGCAGCCATTAATTTTAAAACAGAGAAAACGATGAATGAAATAGCGACTGTAGTAGAAGCACAAGGCTTTGTTTTTTTTTGTTTTTTTTTACGAAGAGGGCCTATTTATATCCAGCAAACCGAAAAGGCGGCGTTATTGTTGAAATGTCAGCTCCTGCAAGGCTTCGCTGGTTCAGCATAAACCATCTTCCAATTTTAGCAAAGCAAAAGGAGAAGGCGATGCGATTCGGTGCAAAAAAAACAAAAAACAAAAAAAACAACCACCCAATTAATTCTGCAATGCTTTTCTTAGCTTGTTGTGTGTATTTAACAACGTCTGCATTAATCTTTTTTAAACAAAAATGACCAAAGCTTTTATGTAAATATTGGCATTTTATATACAAATGAGATGTCGCACGAGGAGAGAACGAACACACGACGTCTGTAAAGTTAATGTCTGTCATGTTTTTAACCTACGTTACATATTTTAACATGAGTAAAAAAAATTTGCTTGAAAATTTGATGATTAGCCAATGGAGGATTCGTTAGCATCTTGATGCAAATTTGACTTTTTAATGACATTAAAATCAGCCAATCCTCAAATCAAACTTATTTTATTGGCTGATGGCTTACATCGGGACTTTTTGCGTCTGGCGAATAAAATGGCGCCTCCTTCTGGAGGGAAAGGGAAGTGAAGAGTTCACAGATGTCACTGCAATCTGGTGTTTGTGACGGGAACTCAAAATAAAGTAATTATTAATTATTTAACTGCAAAGGTGTAATATGTTTGGGGTTTTTTTTGGGATGGTGGGGGGTGTTTGCTGAAATTGACTATGCCCCGACCCCCCACCAAGAAAGATTTCCATCAGCCGCCGCTAATGAAAAGCTTAAAACACGTGAAATCATCTCGTAGCGTGTTCATTTCTCCTGCAACTGAAAAGGGAAAAAAAAGATTTCTGGGAAAGTTGGAATTTCAGCTGAATACCCAGGTAATAAAGAAAAATCACTTTAGGCACATGGTTAGACGTCAATGACAGCTCATAACAACAACATGTTTGTTTACTTGCAGCTCATCTGACAGCTCTGCTGGATTCCCAAGCTCCTTCTGTTTTTCTGAAAAAAAAAAAAAAAAAAAAGAGGAAGGAACAGAGATGATTATTTCTCACCGCACTGAGTAATTGGCTAGATTCGGTTTATATCTGTAGGCAAGAAGCCTAGAATTAAAAAAAATAAAAATATTAATCTCTATTTATGTGTTCTGTGCACTTTCAAAAACGTGACACCAACAGTTTGATTGTTGGTTGGATTTATACGTCAGATCTGACAGGACTTGAGTTGGTGGCAAACATATCGGTTTGCTGGAGGCAGGATCGGATGACAAGCTGAAGACAAATCAGTTGATAACTTATAGGAAAAAAAAAACGATACCAGCAATCATTTCTCCCCCCCCCAAATGCCCAATAACGACGTCCGTTTACATTCCAGTGACAACTTTCTGTTGCCATCATCGTCGTCTGGTATTCATCAGGAGGAAAAGGAAGTATTGTGACATTATAATGGAGCCACAACTCTGCAGAAAAGGGACACAGACAAATGTTTGCTTCCCATTTCCTTGCAAACTGTCTGTGTCGACTTCTACCATCCATCTCAGTTATCATTTCGACCGTGACAGTGACAGCTAAATACTGGACCCTTGCCTGTTTGCTTTTTTTTTTTTTTTTTTTTTTACCAGGATTAGATGAGAATAGAATATCTCTGCCATAAGAGCTAAAGCCAGCATCTGTTAGCTTAGCAAATTGGGAGAAAGATTGGGAAGAGCCATCTTACTTTGGAACAGCAACGTCTCAGTTATTTTGTTCCAAAATAAGATGGCTCTTCCCAATCTTTCTCCCAAGCTTAAAACCTAAAGAAAAGTCAAAGTCACCTTTATTGTCAAGTGTACCATATATGCACAACATGCAGCACAGATGAAATTGCAGTCCTCTCTGACCCACGGTAAACAGGCAGTACAACAGGCAGTACAACACAGGCAGGACAACACAGGCAGGACAACACAGGCAGGACAACACAGGCAGGACAACACAGGCAGTACAATACAGGCAGTACAACACAGGCAGTACAACACAGGCAGTACAACACAGGCAGGACAACACAGGCAGGACAACACAGGCAGGACAACACAGGCAGGACAACACAGGCAGTACAACAGGCAGGACAACACAGGCAGGACAACACAGGCAGTACAACAGGCAGGACAATACAGGCAGGACAACACAGGCAGGACAACACAGGCAGTACAATACAGGCAGTACAACACAGGCAGGACAACACAGGCAGTACAATACAGGCAGTACAACACAGGCAGGACAACACAGGCAGTACAATACAGGCAGTACAACACAGGCAGTACAACACAGGCAGGACAACACAGACAGTACATCAGACAGTACAGCACGAAGTATGAGACGAACAACCGGAATGAAATCATTATGAGGAATAAATTTTACGACAAATCTCTTTGGAGATTTGGGTAAATGAGTTTTCCTAAAGGTCAAACTAGTTGTACATTTTGTGTCTACAACTTAACCGATAAGAACTTGACAGGATTGGGAAAAACTTCGATTCTAACAAAAGTTTACGACAGTTGTAGAGGTCACTTATCTCTGGACGAAAAAAAAATTGTAAATATCCGACGTATTGCCACATTATTACCTCATCAGATTGTAAAAAAAAAAAAACGGATGCACATCTGCAGCATTATGCGTTACTCTTGTCATTTGCATCCAAGCTGCTTCCCCCTCTGATCACATCTCATCCACTGGGTCCCATAATTCGAGATGCCTCGTAAGGCTGATGGAGTTGGCTGGATGCACTGGTCTCCAGCAGAACCCATTAGGATAACGGTGCCATTTCACAACAACATCGCGAAAATAACAATATGATGCTCACACTGCAGCAGGCTTGGGATGATACATCCTAGTAATACTAGGGCAGACAGATGAGATGCTAAATTGGGTATTATTGTAAATGAACTAAAACCAAATTTACATGTTTATTAGACTAGCCGGAGGCAATTAACATGTGGGCGATTCCCACAAATGGGTGCCATTCAGGTCTTATCATTTCTGTCGACAAAACAAGTTCATAATTTCATTTCTCGATCACCGCAGTCGATATAGGGACGTTTTTTAATGTGTGAAGTAAACACACTTCAAAAAAACCCAACAACCATGACACACACACACACACATACACACACACACTTCCACCTCAGGTGAAGCCGGCAGTCATTCCGAAGACGCCGCTCTCCGACAAGGACGCCGTTTGAGTTCAACCTCCATCACGGACAACATGGAGCCTGTCTGATTGTGATTAGGAAAGTAATCAGAGATAATTGCCGTTCTGTCAAACCATTCCTGTTGTACATCTCTCTTGGTCATGACTTACAGGGGGGGGGGGGAGAATAATCTGAAAAGAAGAAGCGTTATCCAGTTTGAAGAGTTTTTTTCTTATTAAAAGCGCATTAATGAGGTGATCCTGACAAGAATGGACACTTTCTGTAATATATTCAAATTAATTATCGACAATTTCTTTCTTGGGATTTAGTATGTTTATTTATCCTCAAGGTTTGTTATTTATCCTCAAGGATTTTCACAATAAAAGCATTGTTTTATCCGACTTCAGACGTATGGTTTCCTTCTGAAGCCGTTTGAGATGTGTAGGTTTTCATTTCAATCAAAAAAAACCACACATATCAACTTCACAATGGCGCTAGAGGACGCATCAGTGGAGCGCCGCCGCCATCCGTCTCCATCCTCCTGGGGGGGGGGGGATTGTAGATGGCTTGCATTAAATTCTTTGGCACTCCATCCAATAGTTGTTGAGATTCAATCAGCAACAAAAGTGATGCACAAATCTGCAATCACTGGAGCCAAGAGAGACGTTATTTCTCACTATCGTTTATTTTTATCCCTTTTCTTAGTCTCTATGTAGTTTTTTTAATCTCTTACAGTTTGTGCATCTTTGTCTTCCCTTCAGTCAACATTGGGGTTTTTTTTTTTCTCCTTCTTCTGTTGCATTTTCAACTTGTTCTCAGCAGCGCCGACTGCCAAATTACCCTCCCCAGTACCATTATTTCACAATGGCAGAGTCTGTCACAGTTATTCAAAATGATTTGCTTCCACTGAGTTAAATTTGCTTGTCGAGTGAAGCTGCCTGATTTAATCTTTTGTATTTTGTTTAAAACATCACATGGAAATAAAACAGACTAGTGTCCATCTAGGAGACCCCAATATTCCCTCATAATAATTACCCATAAATCCTGCTGGTACGTATTGGATATCTTTAATTCTATTCCTGTATCCTTGTTCGCTATTAGTGACGATGTTCAAAACGGATATGGAGACGGAAAAGGAGGGGGTTCAAAGCAAACGAATAGGCAACTTTTCACGAGGGAAGGGGGGCGTTTTTACATTCACGTTTTGCACAAAGCTCAGGAGGGCCAGAGTCCATCAGGAACGTTTAGTTTGAACTGGTTTGATCAGATTCTTGTTTCTTTTTTGCAGTTTTTTTTTTAAGGGAAAACTAGATGAGCGATCTAAAAAGCTAACTGTGCAAGCCAGCTTTAAAGAGAGCTTGGGGGGTGGGGGGGGGTGGAGGATGCATCAGCACCAACCCTGGCTGCTGATTGGACAAGAAGTTAACATCTAACCATGAAACTATTATAACTGTTCTTGCATTCCACAAAAAATCAATCCTCTTGTTTTTTTTTTTTGGAACAGCAACATTACAAAACAGCAAATGAAATAAAATTTCTCAACATGGAGGGAACAAAAAGGAATGGACTTGCTTCATTTGCATACCTCTAGTCCAGAAATGTACAAAAAAAAAAAAAAGGCCTACATGCTCCAGAACAAAGATCTGGATGAAAAGAGAAGTTGCTGGATGTGTTTGTTTGTGTGTAGGCGCGCTTGTTTAAAGGCTGCCCCCGGTCGGGCGGGCGGTGACACGCCGGGCCGGAGCGGAGTCAGCCTCTTGTCGAAATGCCTCTGTGGCAAAAAAATAAAAAATAAAATAAAAAAGAAGAGAAACAGCAGCATTGAAACAAAAAAAGCCCCTCGGAGGATGATAAATAGTCTGGCTGCGGAGCAAAGTCAACATACGGTACTTTGTTCTGTGAGTTATGGAGACGCTTTTTTTTTTTTTTTGGAAGGTCAAGCTTTTTTTTTTTTTTTTTTTTTTCTTCCTGAGAAAGTCAACAGGTCCTTCAAAATCACAAACACAGAGCTTCTAAGATCTTCTGAGGTTTGGTTCTGATCATTTATTAAACGCCGCCCTGAGACAAACGGTGTTTCGTTAAAAGTTACTTCACAAAGACAGACGGAAACGTTTCCTCGGTTGTTTCAGCGCTGACTTTGGTGAAGATGGATTGGTGAACGATCTGGTGCAAATGCAGGTAAATCAGGAACTTCTGAAGCCACGCCCACCAATGCAACACCTGTCCCAGGAATTAAACCAGTGGTTCTTAACCTTGTTGGAGGCGCTGAACCCTGCCGGTTTCATGTGCTCACTCACCGAACCCTTCTTTAGCAAAAAATAAATAAATATTTTTTTCAAATTTAAGACATAAGTATATGTTTTACTGGTGTATTTAATGAAAATCACACATCGTGTCGAGTGTTTTGTCTTGACTTCCGTCTTCGCCGAACCCCTGAGACCGACTCGCCGAACCCCTAGGGTTCAATCCAACCCACAAAGTCACAACAATGGGAGTCACGCAAAACAGGCTAATTTTGAGGCGGTGCTAACAACACATTAGCGCTCACACACACGGAAACGCCCCCCTGGATGGGTCAAGATCGAATCCTTTATCCTTATTATGGAAACTTATAGGAAAAACGTGACGTATCAGCGCACGCCCGTCGCCGAGGACGACGGAGGGCGTTTAAAGCATCTTTATGTCACCGTGTGCGTCTGTGGGATGATGATTGATGATTTAGCGCGATGATAAATGGAATGTGGCCCTGCAGGGGGGGTGGGGGGTGGGGGGGGGACTGTTTTTAAACGCTGATATATCATTATGTGTGGGTTTGCAAACAGATGACATTTGCGTGCGTTTTCTCATCAACACCCCCTTACCCAACTGTCTATCCATCAAGATATTCTATGACCAATGTGTGTGTGTGTGTGTGTGTGTGTGGCCTTTGGACACCCATGTGTCGCCCATGTGAGCGGCTTTACGCCGATGACCGAGGAGCGTGTGTGTGTGTGTGTGTGTGTGTGTGTGTGTGACATCTTAAATTAGACGACGTTTCTGGCTGGAAAAGCGCTCGACCCTGCCAAACACAATGTAGACGGCAGCGTTCGTGTGTGGCAGACTATTATGACAAGACACACACACACACACACACACACGCACTCCACACACTCGCCTCACACAGACGGGGTGACTCATACATCTTAATTAGAAGCTAAACAGGAGAGCGTTAGCATCGTCGCCGCCGCCGCAGGCCAACGGGAGGGGGCGCGGTGAATGTAAGGGACACAGTTTATGGATATGAGGCAGAATGCATGAGTATAGTGGTGTGTGTGTGTGTGTGTGTGTGTGTGTGTGTGTGTGTGTGTGTGTGTACCAGGCGTAGCAAAGTTATTACGTGAACTTCTAGGAAAAAAAAGAGCAAAATCCGCATTAAAATCAAAAAAGTAACTGCATGTGTGTGTGTGTGTGTGTGTGTGTGTGTGTGTGTGTGTGTGTGTGTGTGTGTGTGTGTCAGTCCTCCCAGCATCATCGAAAACCCCCCCTCCAGCAAGACTGCGTTGTTTGGTTTGATGGTGTCAGCGGTATCTGTCCAAGTTCAAGAAACACACATGCATGTACACACACACACACACACACACACACACACACACGCACACACACACACGCACACACAGATGGTGGCATTTGGTCAGAGTCGTGCGGGGGTTGTTTTTTTTTTGGGGGGGGGGCTGACTTTCCCTGTTGCTAAGGGGAAGAAGTGACCTTAAACAGGCTGTAGTGAGGGAGGTACGGCGACTGATCAGCTCACCTTAATGTCAAACACACACACACACACACACACACACACACACACACACACACACACACACACACTGCAGAGGGAGGTACTAAATCCAACGACACCTCACTTGATCTGCCACACGTCAGGTTCATTCTCCAGTTACCCACCATTTATCCTCCATCCTCCTCCCTATCATCCCTCCATCAACCCCCCCCCCCTTCCGACCCCCCCACCCCCCCTCCATCCTACACGGACGTCTTATTTCTCCTGACAGCCTTCATGTGTTTTCCTCCTGTCCCTCGTTCGTCCTCCGGCGTTCTCTTATCTTCTCCATCCCTCATTTGTCCCGCATCCCGTCTCCACGACGACGCAAAACGAATCTCTAAGGATTCACAGGTGATCCAATCGCAAGTGACGCCAAAAAACGAAACAAAAAAAGGGCCTCCTGCTCCGACCACACATTAAGGCAGACCGCTACCTTTTGTAGCGTAAATGCTAACACTTCCTGATGTTTCCACCCCCACCCCCACCCCCCCAGATGTCATCACTACAGGAGCCATACACTTAGGAGAGGAGGTCTGATGTGGTCGTACAAGGAGAACCCCCCCCCCCCCTCCTCCTCTGGGAGGAACGTGATGAAGATGTGTTGGAGAAACAATTCAACGTAATGAATAGAAGCTGCCGGGGGTGGGTGGGGTGGGGGGGTTATTGGAGAATGAAATATCTAGAAAGGAAATAAATGCGCCGGCTTGTTTGCCTGAGAGCCACTCCTCATCCTCACTGCCGTCTCCCGTCGGCGTGGAAACGGAGGCCCGACGACCCTCATCGCTCCTTTGGGTCCTGAAGCTAACAAAGCATCCAAACAAAGCACCCACCCCCCCCCCCCTTTTTTTTTTTATTGATGTGATTTATTTGAGACAAATCCTACTTGTGACCATGGAAATGAATGTTAAAAGAAAATATATTAAAAAACAAAAACGTTTACGGATGAACATTTCAACTGATTGTGTGAAGAAAGTTTAATGGAGAAAAAAAAAAGAAATTCTATTTCTATCTACCTCCAAAATTAGCTTAACTCCACTTTTGTAGTCCATTAGGACTACAAACCCCGCCCCTGTATGTTCAGTGTTTGGTGTGTAACCATAGCGACAACGTAAAACACCAGTTTCAAGCTAGAAGCAGAGACATTTCTCTCAAACAAATCCTCACCCCCCCACTCTTCCTCTCCCCCCCCCCCAGCTTCGATCTTTATTCTTTATTCACTCTCCTCTGTTATTTTTTCATCAGGCTGTCGATTCCTCTCCCAGCCGCCGCCCCCCCCGCCATCCCATCATTAATTTATCATCCATTACTTTTCCATCTCACCTTCGCCCCCCATTTTCTGCGCGTCCTTTATCCATCTCTGATCCCCCCCCCCCACCCCTTTTCTCGCTTGTTTCTGAACTTAAACATTTTGTTCATTCCTCCAACATTGCTGTTAGTCTCCATCCACCCCCCCCCACGTACCCCCCCACCCCATCCTTTCTTTCTCCTTGGCCTGATGAGCCGAGATGCAGCTCCAGTTCTTCAGATTGCCTGTCTCTCCTCCCTGCTTTCTTTAACACTTGTAGAAATGACCTGACACATCCAATCCCAGATCATTACACAGATGTGCTAACTCTCTCTCTCCCACACACACACACACACACACACACACACACACACACACACACACACACACACACACACACACACACACACACACACCCTATTACAGGAGTCAAAATGAAAATGAATCATGCATTCTGCCAGGGCCACTCGTAACAAGTATATGATACATCACCTATTTCCACACAATTGGGCACACAGAAAAAGCATACAAAATGAGAAAAGTAGTTGTGTTTGGAGGCGCAAACACATACACACACACACGCACACACGCACACACACACACACACACACGCACGCACGAAAACAAACGAAAAAAGTTGTAAGAACAAACAATCGGATGACGTACCCACTCTAATCTGTGAGAAGCGATTTAATAAAGGCAGGTGAGTCATGAGAACCTGAGTCAGGTGGGATAGGCTCCACCTCCTTCCGTTGTGACCCCGCCCAGGACAAGAGGGTTTTACAGAAAACGTAGGGAAAAGTTTGATGAAACTTTATTAAAAAGTTCCGGTAGAGCAGACGGCACAAAATCAGTAATTAATTTTTGTTTGGTGAAAAGTTATTGAACAGAATTTGAGTCTAGTAGGAATATTTGATCCGCTCCAGAGGAGACGCCGAAAAAATCAGACGCAATCCCAAGTCTGGTTTTTAACCCTAACACTTCCTTTTCTCCTCGCTTTTTTTTTTTTTTTTGACCTTACTTTGATTTTTTAACATTTTTAAATGTTTATTTGTGAAGATTTAATTAAATTCTGTTCCTGGAAACCTAAATTTAACCCTTTCCTGTATCCTCAGCGAGGAGGAGGAGGAGGAGGAGGAGGCCGTTATTGTTTCGTGCGTTCATGTTTACGTCAGTTTTTAACAGGGGGTGGGAATGGGGGTGCCACCCACGACCGTCTCCTCCTCTTCCTCCTCCATACCAAGGTCGCCCCCCCCCCCCACTCGACGTTAGCATTCCCCTCATATCCGCCGTAATCCTGCCTGTTTAAGCCTGTGGTACAAACATATTCCATTCAACCTGCGCCGAGGGGTCTGTTAATACCCACAAGACTTTGTGTTTGTCTATGTGTGTGTGTGTGTGTGTGTGTGTGTGTGCCCATGTGTGCTTACATACACCTCTGTGCGTGTGTGCGTGTGTGTGTGTGTGTGTATGTGTGTCTGAGCCAGGCTTTTTGTTTAACACCCCATCGGTGCTTAGTATTCTCTCCGCCACGCGTCCTTGCATCCCCATGCTTTTACTCTTTCATGTTCTGTTCTCCTGTCAGACGAGAAAAAGAAAAAAAAGCGACGGCTGATGGAGAGAAGAGAGAAGGGTTGGAAGAAAGAAAGAAGAGAGGAGGGGAGGGGGCAAAAAAAAAAGAAGAAGGAGGCAACAGAACGCAGGTGGATAAAGTTTATACGGCATGACTGATGTAACCTTGGTGCTGTTTTGTGCATCCTTTTTAATAGACGGTTAAAGTAGATGCAGCTGCCGACGAGGACAGAACCCCCCCCCCCCTCCCCTCTATCTACACCCCCCTTTTCCCTCTTCATCCGCCATTTATGTCACAAAGCTGAGTTTAACACCTTCTTGTGACGCTCCCCGCTTCTTCCTGTCACGCCGAACCGATACAGGTTGCACAAAAAAGGCGAAGGGGTTTCTGTCGCACGCCGGTGCTTTTTTAGCCAGGAGCGTAGTTTGTAATCACAGGGGATTAGTGTTATCCTAACGGTGAGAAAATAGCAGCTTGTAGCAGCACAAGCAGCAGTTTTTACTCCCAGCTAAATCTAATTTGGCGTGTTCTCAGCCTGCTGCTGAAATGTGTCGTCGCCAGATGGTCCGAAACATCTCGAGTCATCATGGGAGACGACACGCCTTGCGACGTCCTCAAAGCGGAAAGTGGAGACAAGAGTTTTTAATGAAAGCGGTAAGAGTAAATCCAAAAAAAAAAAAACGTGAAGCGCCGGATCCGTCGTCTTTTTTTTTTTTTCTTGACGGATTGCAGGTGAAGGTGTTTTTTTTTTGTTTGTTTGTTTTTTGACGGGCGTTGAAATAGAATGTTTGTCTGCGTAACGTTCGTTAAGCCGCAAAAAATGGACGTGACAGCTCAGAACGTGACTGAGATCGATGTTAGAATCGCCGCCGTGTGGACGCCGATGCGTTCCGAAGTGGATTTGACGAGTGATGAGACGGCTAAACTTAGGAAAAACAGTGAAAAGAGCAGGGCCAAATGGTGATTCCTGAGGTTCACCTTTAAAACCTTCCGGGGTCTTCTGTTGGAAACTCAGAATGTAAAGAAAGTTTTTTCATCAATAAACTTTGGACCTTCACAATAAAACGCTGAAGAAAACTCACTTTGAAACTGAAAAAGCAGCCAAACGCAAACGCAAAACTAGAACCAAGGCAGTCACAGACTGCAACACCCCTGAATTCAAAATGTTACCCTGATCTACTTGCATAGGTCAAAGATCAAAGCTAGTGCTCTGACCTACTGTCATTGATCAAATCACTAGCTTTGATCTATGTTCTTACTCCCTCATCTTTCTATCTTTCTATCCTATCTGGTTTCTGAGTGTACAAAAGTTGAAGTTTGACCTTGATCTGATTTTCTCAAAGTCAAGGTCAGCATCTCATTTTCATCCCCTTTGCTGCCTGAGTGATGTCCTTTTTGTTTCATCTTTCTATCTGCAACGGTTGCGAAGATATTTGGTGGACATGCAGACGAACAAACACACAAACACTGACAATTACAACACATCAGCGCTTTGAAGCGGGATGTTAACGACTCCATGTGGCTCACGGGTCATTAATCAAGTCTTTAAAAGTTCAAAATAATGCTCAAAGTAGATAAAGTAGGTGTTGAGTTGAAGCCATCTAGGGAACGGAGGTCAAGCGGAGAGTTAGAAGTCAAGGACCAAGACGCTCAAGGCAGACAAGGAAGAAAGATGGATGATACCTTCAGGATTGTCTAAACAGAGAGAAATAAGGGTAAAAAGACAGTGATTTACACCAGAAAAGGTTAGAATCTGACAGAATGAAGACTCTTGGAAGGGATGCTTTTATTTCCCAGAGCAGCTGATGGATTTAAAACCTCCTATCAGACCTGAGGACAGTCAGACCAGCGTTGAAGCACAGACAACAAAAACATATCCCCATTAAACCTAATTACTAACTATTGAAGCCCCAATAATAAACAGTATAAACACAGGAGTAAAACACATGCAGAACAAACAGGTTGCATCATCAGTATAGTGTGTTGAGTAGAATGTATGAACGGTTCCATCCAAACATGATGACATCATCAGGAATAAACTTGTCCGCTTGGAGAGAAATAGTTGAAATCAATCCGACGCCGTTCTGGTTTTATGATTCACGCCATAAACGACGGAATTATTTATGAAGATGTGACGTCGGGACGTTTTTCACTCCTGCGTATCAGGAATAAAACCCCAAATGTGACTTTTTTAGTGAGGAGAAAGTTGGAGTTTCCTGCAGCAACAACAACAAACCTGGATGTGTGTGTTTGTGGAGGTGTGTGGAGGTGTGTGCAGGTGTGTGTGGTGGTTTTGTAATAGCCAGCTGATATTTGCATGTGATTTAATGGAGGTAAACACTGCGGACGTTCATGCATAATGATGCAGCACTTATCAGAGTTATGGAGGCAGAAGGTTTACCGGCGCATCATCAACGCCGCCGTGCTGCCTTCAGATGTCCGTGGGAATTTAATGAACTGAAGCAGAGTTTTCATGCAGTGTGAATCGACTGAAGAGCAGAAGCTTGACTTTTCTTTTATGGATGAACATGAGCGATGGGCCCGATCTGGATCTTCTAATTACGCTGTAATAAAGGCAGCGTGCGGAGGTGACTTGATGAAGACGGTTCAGATTTGTGTTTCCTGTTTATTCCAACCTGAAAACGTGGAAATCCATTTTTTTATTGAACCTTTACTCCGCCGGAGAAAGTGTCACTGAGATCTTAAAGTCTTGTTTAGAGCGTAGAACAAAAATAACAAAGAGCGTTTTTAAAGACATTCATGAATATTCGTCCCATTGGGGAACCATTGCCGCCGGATTTAAGGTCTAGCTTTAAACGCATCTGGAGAGATTCAGGTCAATCCAGATCCACATTGGGATCCCAACCAGCAACCATCACACGGATTAGCCTCTATATAGCTATAAAACTTAGCTTGTATGTATTTGCTCTTCATCACAAAACGAAAATCTTCTTCTGATCGTCGCAACATTTTCACCCAACTTGTCGATCGATCTTTGATTGACCCCCGGGTTAGTTAACCATTGATCTCCTGGGTCCGGAGTAGATTAAGATGATTAACACCATTGGAGTTCCCAACAAACCCAATCTTACAAGTTTTTCCTTTTCCTCTGGAGCCCAGATTCAAACTCAGAAGCAAGCTAAAGGCAAACGATGATCGGTTGCCCAATTCAGCGCCGGCTCCCCTTATTTTCCCCCCAAGCCGCCGTTAATGTACTTCAGACGCAGAAAATACATCAAGCAATTACCTCATTACATTCTGGAGCACAGATAGGCCACCAAATGGGTTGGATACACTCTGAATGATGGCGTCAATGGGGGGAGGGGGGGACGATTAGACGCACAAACCGTGCTAACGGGCTCCAGAACGTCCATCAGAACCTTGGAGGTCACCAAACAAACAACAACAAAAAAGCTGAATACGATGGTTTAGACATCCGGTTTTCACCGGTGTATTAGATGTGTGTGTGTGTGTGTGTGTGTGTGTGTGTGTGTGTGTGTGTGTGTGCGCGCGCACGTAGGTGGTTACAGCCTTTATGAAGCATGTTACGAGCCATGTAAGTGGTCGGACGAGTGGCGTGGACCTGATGGATGCCGGCTGGAGCGGCGCTAATGCCGTCTGGCTGGCGGCGAGCAGAATGTGACATCGGTTTGGTCTGAGGAATATTGATCTAGAACGGTTCTTGCAGAGCGTAGATACGAAGGGCGGTATTGATGTTCGCCATAGTTCTCATTTCAAGCTCATCTCACCCAGGCCTCAATGTTTGTATGCATGTGTGTGTGTGTGTGTGTGTGTGTGTGTGTGTGTGTGTGAGGCTACAGCAGCGCCTGAGGCTACCCAAGTGTGAAATCGTGTGACGCTTTCTCCATTGCGCTTCATTTAGCCACACATCGGCCATCTCTCATTCCTGACAAGTTGCTTAACTGCTCCAAAATGCGGAGCGCCTCGGGGCTGGGTGGCGATGTAGCCCTGTCGGTGTACAATGAAGTGTGTGTGTGTGTGTGTGTAGGTGTGTGTAGGTGTGTGTGTGTGTGTGTGTGTGTTTGTGTTTGTGGGGGCTAAAGTGAGAGACTAATAAAGCCAGCAGCTGCCATGGAAACCAGGGCAGAGGCTAACTCATCCTCTGTGTCTAGAGACCCATCAGGGCCTCAGCCATGGCTCAAATGCACACACACACACACAATTGTGTAACAAAAAGGCATGGAAAACGACTATTAGAGGGAGGCCTCCCTCACACACACACACACACACACACACCCCAGACGAAGGGCCGTGAAATAAACGGTGGCACCGCAAGAAATAGGAAAGCGAAGATGCCTGTTTAATAGGCGCTGTGACACCGCTACCACACACACACACACACACACACACACACACACACACACACACACACACACACACACACACACACACACACACACACACTGTGCCGGTACTCCAGCAGCATGACACGGGAGTCAGGATGGCTTAAGATGCTCAATACCCCCGCTGTAATCCTCTCCCCTCCCTTATCAAAAATGTGTGTATACGGGTGTGTAAGCTTTTCAACCAGCGTGTGTATGTGTGTGTGTGTGTGTGTGTCTGTAAAATAGGTAGATAGTGACAGCATGTTCATGCTGACATCATGACAGCAGCATTCTCCATTGACAGGTTTATTGCATTTGTAATCTCTGTTTACATAAACCTTCGTCAGACACACACACACACACACACACACACGCACACGCACACGCACACACACGCACACGCACACACACACTCAAGCGCTTTATCATCCCTCCCCTCACCGTCTCGCAGACAATGAAAAGGGCAGAGGAAGCCAATCAAAATGATCTCTAATAAGAATTACCCATCATTCCGTGGGGCGGGGGCGGCTGTGGCGTGGATGGCTCGCCTAGTTCCATCTGACATTTATATAATGAATTGCAGGCCGTACGCTGGGGAAATAGTGTGCATCTAGGCATTATGGGATGCAGGTTTCGCTCTTGACGAATCTCCTAGCTCGACATGCCCCAACGGAAAAAAATTAGACGCCCGCGATTGAAAGTGTGATGGAGAGGAAAGACGATGGCGAAGGTGACGCCGATCGCCACGGCGATGACTGACTCGTCTCCTTGACTGGCCCTGCAGACGCCGTTAAAGCCTGGAAGGAGACGGGACTTAAATGACCCCCCTCCCCGGCGGGGGTTATCAAGCCGGCGGCGATGAAGACACCGGAGATAAGAAGAAGACAAATGGAGCGAAGAGAAGATGGTATTAAAAAAAAATAAATAAAAGAAGAAGAAGAAGAAGCTCCGTCTTCACACATTCCTGCTAAACAAATACCACAATAACCATTCAGATTAGTTTTAGTGGCCTTTTCCTACCCCCCCACCTCCACCACCACCACCACCACCTCCACCAATCACAGTCTTCAGCCAGAAACTGGTAACTTTACTCATGTTGGCGATGGAGGTGAAGCAAATCCGTATAGCTCTTGATAACTCCTAGACTCTCAGGGGCCTTTCTTTTTTTTAATTTTTTATTTCTTTTACGCCTACATGATGAAACAGTAAATGAAAATGGCACCCCGCAGCCCTAAACGCACCATGAGAACGAGGCAAAAAAAAAAAAAAAAAACACCCACCGAAGCCTTATTATTAAAAGAAGAAGAAAGAGAAAAGAAACTTTAAGGCAAAGGAGTTATACGAAATGTAAAAAAAAAAAAAAGTGTAGAGAGTGGGCAAAAACGTAGATTAGTGCCAAAATAAAACAATCAGAAGAATAAATGTCAGCTCGATATCGGTCATCGCCATGACAACAGTTATTTAAAGAAGTGGCTGTTATTTTTCTCCGACTATATAAGCAGAAAGTGATCGTCTATGTAACCTGAACTCTGGCTGTGAGAAACATAAAAAAAAGGATTAAAACTTAATAATCAGAGATTTTTTTCAGTCGCCCTCATTTCGTCCGATCGATAATGTTCACCTTTCAACTATCGACGTTTTTGTCGATCAAATGTGACGACTGGTGCAGAACAGGAGGCCTTCGAGAAGTCTTACGAATGTGGACTTCAGGTCGCGTCCCAATCCAACGCAGAACCGTCCCGTCTTGAGTGTAAATTATTTTTCCTAACTCCCAAAATATGCAATACAGGTGAGTGTGTGAGTGTGAATAAACCCCGCCTCCCACCCAAAGTCAAGTCACGTGGGATAAAAATAGTGCTAAGTGACTTTTTGCTGCAAAAAGAAACTCATTAAAATCCAGTGATGTCATCAGGATTAGGGTTTGGTTTTCCTAAATTCAACAACAAAAAAATGATTAGATTTATAAATTTGCATTTTACCAGAAATAAAACTAATGGTTGAATTATAAAAGTGGCATTAAGAACTCATGTTCATGAAATTTTATTGTTTTCCCGACACAACTTGAACGCATCACAGCTATTTGAAACTATGGGAAGAATGGGAATATCCACCTTAGAGGACCTTTTCCAGTGTTTCCATGTTGGGAAGATTTATTAACAAGCCAGATAGGAGCTGCTGTCGGCTTCCAGAGTCGTGACGAGCTTTTTGCACTCAGCGGTTTCCTCCTGCCCTTCCAGCAGATCACTTAGCAAACAAGCCGAGTGTACGGGACCGCCATGTTGTTTTTCTTGGGTCGTACACTGATGACCTTTGGATTTCTGTAAATATTGGACGCTCTTGCTCACCTCTCGACTCGTATTCATTCCCGACACGGCAGCTGCTCCCGCATAAATAAATCATCTCGCTCCTTCTTATATGACAGGCTGGATTTTCTTCTCAGGAATGAGATTTGACACAAGAACTCGCAGACATTTTTTGCTCTTATACCTGTTTTGGGGCTTCGAACCAGCCTGTTTGGCCTCAGTTGGACATTAGACGGTACGATCCGAAGTTTAAAAAACTTTTATCGCAAGTATTCAATCGGAAAACGAGGTTTCTTGCTTTCATTGTAGATAAAATCTCCTTGTTGTCGCTCTGAAGAAGTGATTTGGATTTAGTTTGCAGCAGTTTGTAATGATTTAATTCCATATTCATCGATTTGAAGACTGTTTGTTGAGTGAAACATGAAGACTAAATAAGTATGAATGAGATTGAATTGCACACAAGTTAAATTTGAATGGTGTTGGTCTCATTACTGAACTGGAAGACTTGAATTACAATAAAAAGGAACTCATTATAATTCTAATTTTTAGTCTTCAGTTATTCCTGTGGGGGTAAAACTAATTATCACAACAACAGAGAGTGTTCTAAATATGAACAACAAATAACGTCATGCATTATTAAAACATAATATCTGCAAAGATTATAAAACGTAGTTAACATTAAACTACTAAGTCAAACATTGTCGTTTATTAAAGTGCACAAAATAACACAGGCTGTCATCCTACACTGGTACTTTTCTAAACATCTGAACAAACTGGAGACTCTATGTCAAAAAATACTTTTCACCGGTGTGCAAAATGCCAGGTCTTTGCCATTTTTATCTTTACTTTTAATATTTATAAATGATAATTCTAAATACTGACCCCAACTAGTTTATTATGACCTTTATTATTGGGGGTGACCTTTGTGACTGAAGTAAAGACAAAGAGATGACTGCAACTAAAACAGCATTATTTTTTTATTCAACATGAGTCAAACTCAAGGCCCGGGGGCCAAATGTGGCCCTCCACGTCATTTAATGTGGCCCGCGAGAGCAGTAAAGGTCAGAGGGTGTGGAAATAAATAGGTCAAAGTGTGCTTTGACTAAAAACTACATTTCCCACATTGCAATAATTAAGCCAGTGGTTCTTAACCTGGGTTGGATCGAACCCTAGGGGTTCGGTGAGTCGGTCTCAGGGGTTCGGCGGACACAGAGGTCAAGATGAAACAACCGACATGATG